>JAXIVJ010016942.1:0-27441 GCA_036785665.1 Chirona hameri | reverse complement strand
CAACGATCCAGTACTATTCACATCAACAATTCCCCCGAGTCAGACATTTACATATGACAGACACGAACAACGATCCAGTACTATTCACATCAACAATTCCCCCGAGTCAGACATAAAGTGGCGCCACCTTAACAGACACGAACAACGATCCAGTACTATTCACATCAACAATTCCCCCCGAGTCAGACATTTACATATGACAGACACGAACAACGATCCAGTACTATTCACATCAACAATTCCCCCCCCCCGAGTCAGACATAAAGTGGCGGCCACCTTAACAGACACGAACAACGATCCAGTACTATTCACATCAACAATTCCCCCCGAGTCAGACATTTACATATGACAGACACGAACAACGATCCAGTACTATTCACATCAACAATTCCCCCGAGTCAGACATAAAGTGGCGCCACCTTAACAGACACGAACAACGATCCAGTACTATTCACATCAACAATTCCCCCCCCCCCCGAGTCAGACATTTACATATGACAGACACGAACAACGATCCAGTACTATTCACATCACCAATTCCCCCGAGTCAGACATTTACATATAACAGACACGAACAACGATCCAGTACTATTCACATCAACAATTCCCCCCCGAGTCAGACATTTACATATAACAGACACGAACAACGATCCAGTACTATTCACATAAACAATTCCCCCCGAGTCAGACATTTACATATGACAGACACGAACAACGATCCAGTACTATTCACATCAACAATTCCCCCCCCCGAGTCAGACATAAAGTGGCGCCACCTTAACAGACACGAACAACGATCCAGTACTATTCACATCAACAATTCCCCCCCCCCCCCGAGTCAGACATTTACATATGACAGACACGAACAACGATCCAGTACTATTCACATCAACAATTCCCCCCGAGTCAGACATAAAGTGGCGCCACCTTAACAGACACGAACAACGATCCAGTACTATTCACATCAACAATTCCCCCCGAGTCAGACATTTACATATGACAGACACGAACAACGATCCAGTACTATTCACATCAACAATTCCCCCCCCCCCCGAGTCAGACATAAAGTGGCGCCACCTTAACAGACACGAACAACGATCCAGTACTATTCACATCAACAATTCCCCCCCCCCCCGAGTCAGACATAAAGTGGCGCCACCTTAACAGACACGAACAACGATCCAGTACTATTCACATCAACAATTCCCCCCCCCCCGAGTCAGACATAAAGTGGCGCCACCTTAACAGACACGAACAACGATCCAGTACTATTCACATCAACAATTCCCCCCCCCCCCGAGTCAGACATAAAGTGGCGCCACCTTAACAGACACGAACAACGATCCAGTACTATTCACATCAACAATTCCCCCCCCCCCCGAGTCAGACATAAAGTGGCGCCACCTTAACAGACACGAACAACGATCCAGTACTATTCACATCAACAATTCCCCCCCGAGTCAGACATTTACATATAACAGACACGAACAACGATCCAGTACTATTCACATCAACAATTCCCCCCCCCCCCCCGAGTCAGACATTTACATATAACAGACACGAACAACGATCCAGTACTATTCACATCAACAATTCCCCCCCCCCCCCGAGTCAGACATAAAGTGGCGCCACCTTAACAGACACGAACAACGATCCAGTACTATTCACATCAACAATTCCCCCCCGAGTCAGACATTTACATATAACAGACACGAACAACGATCCAGTACTATTCACATCAACAATCCCCCCCCCCCCCGAGTCAGACATTTACATATAACAGACACGAACAACGATCCAGTACTATTCACATCAACAATTCCCCCCCGAGTCAGACATAAAGTGGCGCCACCTTAACAGACACGAACAACGATCCCGTACTATTCACATCAACAATTCCCCCCCCCCCGAGTCAGACATTTACATATGACAGACACGAACAACGATCCAGTACTATTCACATCAACAATTCCCCCCAAGTCAGACATAAAGTGGCGCCACCTTAACAGACACGAACAACGATCCAGTACTATTCACATCAACAATTCCCCCCCCGAGTCAGACATAAAGTGGCGCCACCTCAACAGACACGAACAACGATCCAGTACTATTCACATCAACAATTCCCCCCCGAGTCAGACATTTACATATAACAGACACGAACAACGATCCAGTACTATTCACATCAACAATTCCCCCCCCCCCCGAGTCAGACATAAAGTGGCGCCACCTTAACAGACACGAACAACGATCCAGTACTATTCACATCAACAATTCCCCCCCCCCCCCGAGTCAGACATAAAGTGGCGCCACCTTAACAGACACGAACAACGATCCAGTACTATTCACATCAACAATTCCCCCCCCCCCCGAGTCAGACATAAAGTGGCGCCACCTTAACAGACACGAACAACGATCCAGTACTATTCACATCAACAATTCCCCCCCCCCCCCGAGTCAGACATAAAGTGGCGCCACCTTAACAGACACGAACAACGATCCAGTACTATTCACATCAACAATTCCCCCCCCCCCCCCGAGTCAGACATAAAGTGGCGCCACCTTAACAGACACGAACAACGATCCAGTACTATTCACATCAACAATTCCCCCCCCGAGTCAGACATTTACATATAACAGACACGAACAACGATCCAGTACTATTCACATCAACAATTCCCCCCCCCCCCCCGAGTCAGACATTTACATATAACAGACACGAACAACGATCCAGTACTATTCACATCAACAATTCCCCCCCCCCCCCGAGTCAGACATAAAGTGGCGCCACCTTAACAGACACGAACAACGATCCAGTACTATTCACATCAACAATTCCCCCCCGAGTCAGACATTTACATATAACAGACACGAACAACGATCCAGTACTATTCACATCAACAATCCCCCCCCCCCCGAGTCAGACATTTACATGTAACAGACACGAACAACGATCCAGTACTATTCACATCAACAATTCCCCCCCGAGTCAGACATAAAGTGGCGCCACCTTAACAGACACGAACAACGATCCCGTACTATTCACATCAACAATTCCCCCCCCCCCCGAGTCAGACATTTACATATGACAGACACGAACAACGATCCAGTACTATTCACATCAACAATTCCCCCCAAGTCAGACATAAAGTGGCGCCACCTTAACAGACACGAACAACGATCCAGTACTATTCACATCAACAATTCCCCCCCCGAGTCAGACATAAAGTGGCGCCACCTCAACAGACACGAACAACGATCCAGTACTATTCACATCAACAATTCCCCCCCGAGTCAGACATTTACATATAACAGACACGAACAACGATCCAGTACTATTCACATCAACAATTCCCCCCCCCCCCCGAGTCAGACATTTACATATGACAGACACGAACAACGATCCAGTACTATTCACATCACCAATTCCCCCCGAGTCAGACATACAGTGGCGCCACCTTAACAGACACGAACAACGATCCAGTACTATTCACATCAACAATTCCCCCGAGTCAGACATAAAGTGGCGGGCCACCTTAACAGACACGAACAACGATCCAGTACTATTCACATCACCAATTCCCCCCGAGTCAGACATAAAGTGGCGCCACCTTAACAGACACGAACAACGATCCAGTACTATTCACGTCAACAATTCCCCCCGAGTCAGACATAAAGTGGCGCCACCTTAACAGACACGAACAACGATCCAGTACTATTCACATCAACAATTCCCCCCCCCCCCCCGAGTCAGACATAAAGTGGCGGGCCACCTTAACAGACACGAACAACGATCCAGTACTATTCACATCAACAATTCCCCCCGAGTCAGACATTTACATATGACAGACACGAACAACGATCCAGTACTATTCACATCAACAATTCCCCCCCCCCCCGAGTCAGACATAAAGTGGCGGGCCACCTTAACAGACACGAACAACGATCCAGTACTATTCACATCAACAATTCCCCCCGAGTCAGACATTTACATATGACAGACACGAACAACGATCCAGTACTATTCACATCAACAATTCCCCCCGAGTCAGACATAAAGTGGCGCCACCTTAACAGACACGAACAACGATCCAGTACTATTCACATCAACAATTCCCCCCCCCCCCCGAGTCAGACATTTACATATGACAGACACGAACAACGATCCAGTACTATTCACATCACCAATTCCCCCCGAGTCAGACATTTACATATAACAGACACGAACAACGATCCAGTACTATTCACATCAACAATTCCCCCCCGAGTCAGACATTTACATATAACAGACACGAACAACGATCCAGTACTATTCACATAAACAATTCCCCCCGAGTCAGACATTTACATATGACAGACACGAACAACGATCCAGTACTATTCACATCAACAATTCCCCCCCCCCCGAGTCAGACATAAGTGGCGCCACCTTAACAGACACGAACAACGATCCAGTACTATTCACATCAACAATTCCCCCCCCCCCGAGTCAGACATTTACATATGACAGACACGAACAACGATCCAGTACTATTCACATCAACAATTCCCCCCGAGTCAGACATAAAGTGGCGCCACCTTAACAGACACGAACAACGATCCAGTACTATTCACATCAACAATTCCCCCCCGAGTCAGACATTTACATATGACAGACACGAACAACGATCCAGTACTATTCACATCAACAATTCCCCCCCCCCCCCCGAGTCAGACATAAAGTGGCGCCACCTTAACAGACACGAACAACGATCCAGTACTATTCACATCAACAATTCCCCCCCGAGTCAGACATTTACATATGACAGACACGAACAACGATCCAGTACTATTCACATCAACAATTCCCCCCGAGTCAGACATTTACATATGACAGACACGAACAACGATCCAGTACTATTCACATCAACAATTCCCCCCCCCCCGAGTCAGACATAAAGTGGCGCCACCTTAACAGACACGAACAACGATCCAGTACTATTCACATCAACAATTCCCCCCGAGTCAGACATTTACATATGACAGACACGAACAACGATCCAGTACTATTCACATCAACAATTCCCCCCCCCCCCCGAGTCAGACATACAGTGGCGCCACCTTAACAGACACGAACAACGATCCAGTACTATTCACATCAACAATTCCCCCCCGAGTCAGACATTTAGATATGACAGACACGAACAACGATCCAGTACTATTCACATCAACAATTCCCCCCCCCCCCCGAGTCAGACATAAAGTGGCGCCACCTTAACAGACACGAACAAAGATCCAGTACTATTCACATCAACAATTCCCCCCCCCCCCCGAGTCAGACATTTACATATGACAGACACGAACAACGATCCAGTACTATTCACATCAACAATTCCCCCCGAGTCAGACATTTACATATGACAGACACGAACAACGATCCAGTACTATTCACATCAACAATTCCCCCCCCCCCCCCCCGAGTCAGACATAAAGTGGCGCCACCTTAACAGACACGAACAACGATCCAGTACTATTCACATCAACAATTCCCCCCCGAGTCAGACATTTACATATGACAGACACGAACAACGATCCAGTACTATTCACATCAACAATTCCCCCCCCCCGAGTCAGACATACAGTGGCGCCACCTTAACAGACACGAACAACGATCCAGTACTATTCACATCACCAATTCCCCCCCCCCCGAGTCAGACATAAAGTGGCGCCACCTTAACAGACACAAACAACGATCCAGTACTATTCACATCAACAATTCCCCCCCCCCCCCGAGTCAGACATTTACATATGACAGACACGAACAACGATCCAGTACTATTCACATCAACAATTCCCCCCGAGTCAGACATAAGTGGCGCCACCTTAACAGACACGAACAACGATCCAGTACTATTCACATCAACAATTCCCCCCCCCCGAGTCAGACATAAAGTGGCGCCACCTTAACAGACACGAACAACGATCCAGTACTATTCACATCAACAATTCCCCCCCCCCCGAGTCAGACATAAAGTGGCGCCACCTTAACAGACACGAACAACGATCCAGTACTATTCACATCAACAATTCCCCCCCCCCCCCGAGTCAGACATAAAGTGGCGCCACCTTAACAGACACGAACAACGATCCAGTACTATTCACATCAACAATTCCCCCCCCCCCCCGAGTCAGACATAAAGTGGCGCCACCTTAACAGACACGAACAACGATCCAGTACTATTCACATCAACAATTCCCCCCCCCCCCGAGTCAGACATAAAGTGGCGCCACCTTAACAGACACGAACAACGATCCAGTACTATTCACATCAACAATTCCCCCCCGAGTCAGACATTTACATATAACAGACACGAACAACGATCCAGTACTATTCACATCAACAATTCCCCCCCCCCCCCCCGAGTCAGACATTTACATATAACAGACACGAACAACGATCCAGTACTATTCACATCAACAATTCCCCCCCCCCCCGAGTCAGACATAAAGTGGCGCCACCTTAACAGACACGAACAACGATCCAGTACTATTCACATCAACAATTCCCCCCCGAGTCAGACATTTACATATAACAGACACGAACAACGATCCAGTACTATTCACATCAACAATCCCCCCCCCCCGAGTCAGACATTTACATATAACAGACACGAACAACGATCCAGTACTATTCACATCAACAATTCCCCCCGAGTCAGACATAAAGTGGCGCCACCTTAACAGACACGAACAACGATCCAGTACTATTCACATCAACAATTCCCCCCCCCCCCGAGTCAGACATTTACATATGACAGACACGAACAACGATCCAGTACTATTCACATCAACAATTCCCCCCAAGTCAGACATAAAGTGGCGCCACCTTAACAGACACGAACAACGATCCAGTACTATTCACATCAACAATTCCCCCCCGAGTCAGACATAAAGTGGCGCCACCTCAACAGACACGAACAACGATCCAGTACTATTCACATCAACAATTCCCCCCCGAGTCAGACATTTACATATAACAGACACGAACAACGATCCAGTACTATTCACATCAACAATTCCCCCCCCCCCCCCCCCGAGTCAGACATTTACATATGACAGACACGAACAACGATCCAGTACTATTCACATCACCAATTCCCCCCGAGTCAGACATACAGTGGCGCCACCTTAACAGACACGAACAACGATCCAGTACTATTCACATCAACAATTCCCCCGAGTCAGACATAAAGTGGCGGGCCACCTTAACAGACACGAACAACGATCCAGTACTATTCACATCACCAATTCCCCCCGAGTCAGACATAAAGTGGCGCCACCTTAACAGACACGAACAACGATCCAGTACTATTCACGTCAACAATTCCCCCCGAGTCAGACATAAAGTGGCGCCACCTTAACAGACACGAACAACGATCCAGTACTATTCACATCAACAATTCCCCCCCCCCCCGAGTCAGACATAAAGTGGCGGGCCACCTTAACAGACACGAACAACGATCCAGTACTATTCACATCAACAATTCCCCCCGAGTCAGACATTTACATATGACAGACACGAACAACGATCCAGTACTATTCACATCAACAATTCCCCCGAGTCAGACATAAAGTGGCGCCACCTTAACAGACACGAACAACGATCCAGTACTATTCACATCAACAATTCCCCCGAGTCAGACATTTACATATGACAGACACGAACAACGATCCAGTACTATTCACATCAACAATTCCCCCCCCCCCGAGTCAGACATAAAGTGGCGGGCCACCTTAACAGACACGAACAACGATCCAGTACTATTCACATCAACAATTCCCCCCCCCCCCGAGTCAGACATTTACATATGACAGACACGAACAACGATCCAGTACTATTCACATCACCAATTCCCCCCGAGTCAGACATTTACATATAACAGACACGAACAACGATCCAGTACTATTCACATCAACAATTCCCCCCGAGTCAGACATTTACATATAACAGACACGAACAACGATCCAGTACTATTCACATCAACAATTCCCCCCGAGTCAGACATTTACATATGACAGACACGAACAACGATCCAGTACTATTCACATCAACAATTCCCCCCCGAGTCAGACATAAAGTGGCGCCACCTTAACAGACACGAACAACGATCCAGTACTATTCACATCAACAATTCCCCCCCCCCCGAGTCAGACATTTACATATGACAGACACGAACAACGATCCAGTACTATTCACATCAACAATTCCCCCCCGAGTCAGACATAAAGTGGCGCCACCTTAACAGACACGAACAACGATCCAGTACTATTCACATCAACAATTCCCCCCCGAGTCAGACATTTACATATGACAGACACGAACAACGATCCAGTACTATTCACATCAACAATTCCCCCCCCCCCCGAGTCAGACATAAAGTGGCGCCACCTTAACAGACACGAACAACGATCCAGTACTATTCACATCAACAATTCCCCCCGAGTCAGACATTTACATATGACAGACACGAACAACGATCCAGTACTATTCACATCAACAATTCCCCCCGAGTCAGACATTTACATATGACAGACACGAACAACGATCCAGTACTATTCACATCAACAATTCCCCCCCCCCCCCGAGTCAGACATAAAGTGGCGCCACCTTAACAGACACGAACAACGATCCAGTACTATTCACATCAACAATTCCCCCCCGAGTCAGACATTTACATATGACAGACACGAACAACGATCCAGTACTATTCACATCAACAATTCCCCCCCCCCCCGAGTCAGACATACAGTGGCGCCACCTTAACAGACACGAACAACGATCCAGTACTATTCACATCAACAATTCCCCCCCGAGTCAGACATAAAGTGGCGCCACCTCAACAGACACGAACAACGATCCAGTACTATTCACATCAACAATTCCCCCCCGAGTCAGACATTTACATATAACAGACACGAACAACGATCCAGTACTATTCACATCAACAATTCCCCCCGAGTCAGACATTTACATATGACAGACACGAACAACGATCCAGTACTATTCACATCACCAATTCCCCCGAGTCAGACATAAAGTGGCGCCACCTTAACAGACACGAACAACGATCCAGTACTATTCACATCAACAATTCCCCCCCCCCGAGTCAGACATTTACATATGACAGACACGAACAACGATCCAGTACTATTCACATCACCAATTCCCCCCGAGTCAGACATACAGTGGCGCCACCTTAACAGACACGAACAACGATCCAGTACTATTCACATCAACAATTCCCCCGAGTCAGACATAAAGTGGCGGGCCACCTTAACAGACACGAACAACGATCCAGTACTATTCACATCACCAATTCCCCCCGAGTCAGACATAAAGTGGCGCCACCTTAACAGACACGAACAACGATCCAGTACTATTCACGTCAACAATTCCCCCCGAGTCAGACATAAAGTGGCGCCACCTTAACAGACACGAACAACGATCCAGTACTATTCACATCAACAATCCCCCCCCCCCCGAGTCAGACATAAAGTGGCGGGCCACCTTAACAAACACGAACAACGATCCAGTACTATTCACATCAACAATTCCCCCCGAGTCAGACATTTACATATGACAGACACGAACAACGATCCAGTACTATTCACATCAACAATTCCCCCGAGTCAGACATAAAGTGGCGCCACCTTAACAGACACGAACAACGATCCAGTACTATTCACATCAACAATTCCCCCCAAGTCAGACATTTACATATGACAGACACGAACAACGATCCAGTACTATTCACATCAACAATTCCCCCCCCCCCGAGTCAGACATAAAGTGGCGGGCCACCTTAACAGACACGAACAACGATCCAGTACTATTCACATCAACAATTCCCCCCGAGTCAGACATTTACATATGAC
Source organism: Chirona hameri (assembly GCA_036785665.1). Taxonomy (NCBI): domain Eukaryota; kingdom Metazoa; phylum Arthropoda; class Thecostraca; order Balanomorpha; family Balanidae; genus Chirona; species Chirona hameri. Next base: position 17,526 of record JAXIVJ010016942.1, on the reverse strand, counting down.
AGACACGAACAACGATCCAGTACTATTCACATCAACAATTCCCCCCCCGAGTCAGACATAAAGTGGCGCCACCTTAACAGACACGAACAACGATCCAGTACTATTCACATCAACAATTCCCCCCCCCCCCCCGAGTCAGACATTTACATATGACAGACACGAACAACGATCCACTACTATTCACATCAACAATTCCCCCCCCCCGAGTCAGACATAAAGTGGCGCCACCTTAACAGACACGAACAACGATCCAGTACTATTCACATCAACAATTCCCCCCCGAGTCAGACATTTACATATGACAGACACGAACAACGATCCAGTACTATTCACATCAACAATTCCCCCCCCCCGAGTCAGACATAAAGTGGCGCCACCTTAACAGACACGAACAACGATCCAGTACTATTCACATCAACAATTCCCCCCGAGTCAGACATTTACATATGACAGACACGAACAACGATCCAGTACTATTCACATCAACAATTCCCCCCGAGTCAGACATTTACATATGACAGACACGAACAACGATCCAGTACTATTCACATCAACAATTCCCCCCCCCCCCGAGTCAGACATAAAGTGGCGCCACCTTAACAGACACGAACAACGATCCAGTACTATTCACATCAACAATTCCCCCCCGAGTCAGACATTTACATATGACAGACACGAACAACGATCCAGTACTATTCACATCAACAATTCCCCCCCCCCCCCCGAGTCAGACATACAGTGGCGCCACCTTAACAGACACGAACAACGATCCAGTACTATTCACATCAACAATTCCCCCCCGAGTCAGACATAAAGTGGCGCCACCTCAACAGACACGAACAACGATCCAGTACTATTCACATCAACAATTCCCCCCCGAGTCAGACATTTACATATAACAGACACGAACAACGATCCAGTACTATTCACATCAACAATTCCCCCCGAGTCAGACATTTACATATGACAGACACGAACAACGATCCAGTACTATTCACATCAACAATTCCCCCCCCCCCCCCGAGTCAGACATTTACATATGACAGACACGAACAACGATCCAGTACTATTCACATCACCAATTCCCCCCCCGAGTCAGACATAAAGTGGCGCCACCTTAACAGACACGAACAACGATCCAGTACTATTCACATCAACAATTCCCTCCCGAGTCAGACATTTACATATGACAGACACGAACAACGATCCAGTACTATTCACATCAACAATTCCCCCCCCCCCCCCGAGTCAGACATTTACATATAACAGACACGAACAACGATCCAGTACTATTCACATCAACAATTCCCCCGAGTCAGACATAAAGTGGCGCCACCTTAACAGACACGAACAACGATCCAGTACTATTCACATCAACAATTCCCCCCCGAGTCAGACATTTACATATAACAGACACGAACAACGATCCAGTACTATTCACATCACCAACTCCCCCCGAGTCAGACATTTACATATGACAGACACGAACAACGATCCAGTACTATTCACATCAACAATTCCCCCCCCCCCCCGAGTCAGACATTTACATATGACAGACACGAACAACGATCCAGTACTATTCACATCAACAATTCCCCCCCCCCCGAGTCAGACATTTACATATAACAGACACGAACAACGATCCAGTACTATTCACATCAACAATTCCCTCCCGAGTCAGACATTTACATATGACAGACACGAACAACGATCCAGTACTATTCACATCAACAATTCCCTCCCGAGTCAGACATTTACATATGACAGACACGAACAACGATCCAGTACTATTCACATCAACAATTCCCTCCCGAGTCAGACATTTACATATGACAGACACGAACAACGATCCAGTACTATTCACATCAACAATTCCCCCCCCCCCCGAGTCAGACATTTACATATGACAGACACGAACAACGATCCAGTACTATTCACATCAACAATTCCCCCCCCCCCCCGAGTCAGACATAAAGTGGCGCCACCTTAACAGACACGAACAACGATCCAGTACTATTCACATCAACAATTCCCCCCCCCCCCCGAGTCAGACATAAAGTGGCGCCACCTTAACAGACACGAACAACGATCCAGTACTATTCACATCAACAATTCCCTCCCGAGTCAGACATTTACATATGACAGACACGAACAACGATCCAGTACTATTCACATCAACAATTCCCTCCCGAGTCAGACATTTACATATGACAGACACGAACAACGATCCAGTACTATTCACATCAACAATTCCCTCCCGAGTCAGACATTTACATATGACAGACACGAACAACGATCCAGTACTATTCACATCAACAATTCCCCCCCCCCCGAGTCAGACATTTACATATGACTGACACGAACAACGATCCAGTACTATTCACGTCAACAATTCCCCCCCCGAGTCAGACATTTACATATGACAGACACGAACAACGATCCAGTACTATTCACATCAACAATTCCCCCCCCCCGAGTCAGACATAAAGTGGCGCCACCTTAACAGACACGAACAACGATCCAGTACTATTCACATCAACAATTCCCCCCCCCCCGAGTCAGACGTAAGGTGGCGCCACCTTAACAGACACGAACAACGATCCAGTACTATTCACATCAACAATTCCCTCCCGAGTCAGACATTTACATATAACAGACACGAACAACGATCCAGTACTATTCACATCAACAATTCCCCCCCGAGTCAGACATTTACATATGACAGACACGAACAACGATCCAGTACTATTCACATCAACAATTCCCTCCCGAGTCAGACATTTACATATGACAGACACGAACAACGATCCAGTACTATTCACATCAACAATTCCCTCCCGAGTCAGACATTTACATATGACAGACACGAACAACGATCCAGTACTATTCACATCAACAATTCCCCCCCCCCCCGAGTCAGACATTAACATATGACAGACACGAACAACGATCCAGTACTATTCACATCAACAATTCCCCCCCCCCCCGAGTCAGACATAAAGTGGCGCCACCTTAACAGACACGAACAACGATCCAGTACTATTCACATCAACAATTCCCTCCCGAGTCAGACATTTACATATGACAGACACGAACAACGGTCCAGTACTATTCACATCAACAATTTCCCCCCCCCCCCCGAGTCAGACATAAAGTGGCGCCACCTTAACAGACACGAACAACGATCCAGTACTATTCACATCAACAGTTCCCCCCCGAGTCAGACATTTACATATGACAGACACGAACAACGATCCAGTACTATTCACATCAACAATTCCCTCCCGAGTCAGACATTTACATATGACAGACACGAACAACGATCCAGTACTATTCACATCAACAATTCCCCCCCCCCCGAGTCAGACATTTACATATGACAGACACGAACAACGATCCAGTACTATTCACATCAACAATTCCCCCGAGTCAGACATTTACATATGACAGACACGAACAACGATCCAGTACTATTCACATCAACAATTCCCCCCCCCCCGAGTCAGACATTTACATATGACAGACACGAACAACGATCCAGTACTATTCACATCAACAATTCCCCCGAGTCAGACATTTACATATGACAGACACGAACAACGATCCAGTACTATTCACATCAACAATTCCCCCGAGTCAGACATAAAGTGGCGCCACCTTAACAGACACGAACAACGATCCAGTACTATTCACATCAACAATTCCCCCCCCCCCCCCGAGTCAGACATAAAGTGGCGGGCCACCTTAACAGACACGAACAACGGTCCAGTACTATTCACATCAACAATTCCCCCCGAGTCAGACATTTACATATGACAGACACGAACAACGATCCAGTACTATTCACATCAACAATTCCCCCCCCCCCCGAGTCAGACATAAAGTGGCGCCACCTTAACAGACACGAACAACGATCCAGTACTATTCACATCAACAATTCCCCCCGAGTCAGACATTTACATATGACAGACACGAACAACGATCCAGTACTATTCACATCAACAATTCCCCCCCGAGTCAGACATTTACATATGACAGACACGAACAACGATCCAGTACTATTCACATCACCAATTCCCCCCCGAGTCAGACATAAAGTGGCGGGCCACCTTAACAGACACGAACAACGATCCAGTACTATTCACATCAACAATTCCCCCCCGAGTCAGACATTTACATATGACAGACACGAACAACGATCCAGTACTATTCACATCAACAATTCCCCTGCGAGTCAGACATTTACATATAACAGACACGAACAAAGATCCAGTACTATTCACATCAACAATTCCCCCCGAGACAGACATTTACATATGACAGACACGAACAACGATCCAGTACTATTCACATCAACAATTCCCCCCCCCCCCCCCGAGTCGTCAGACATTTACATATGACAGACACGAACAACGATCCAGTACTATTCACATCAACAATTCCCCCCCGAGTCAGACATTTACATATGACAGACACGAACAACGATCCAGTACTATTCACATCAACAATCCCCCCCCCCGAGTCAGACATTTACATATGACAGACACGAACAACGATCCAGTACTATTCACATCAACAATTCCCCTCCGAGTCAGACATTTACATATAACAGACACGAACAACGATCCAGTACTATTCACATCAACAATTCCCCCCCGAGTCAGACATTTACATATGACAGACACGAACAACGATCCAGTACTATTCACATCAACAATTCCCCCCCCCCTCGAGTCAGACATAAAGTGGCGCCACCTTAACAGACACGAACAACGATCCAGTACTATTCACATCAACAATTCCCCCCCGAGTCAGACATTTACATATAACAGACACGAACAACGATCCAGTACTATTCACATCAACAATTCCCCCCCGAGTCAGACATTTACATATAACAGACACGAACAACGATCCAGTACTATTCACATCAACAATTCCCCCCCCCGAGTCAGACATTTACATATGACAGACACGAACAACGATCCAGTAATATTCACATCAACAATTCCCCCCCCCCGAGTCAGACATTTACATATGACAGACACGAACAACGATCCAGTACTATTCACGTCAACAATTCCCCCCGAGTCAGACATAAAGTGGCGCCACCTTAACAGACACGAACAACGATCCAGTACTATTCACATCAACAATTCCCACCCCGAGTCAGACATAAAGTGGCGCCACCTTAACAGACACGAACAACGATCCAGTACTATTCACATCAACAATTCCCCCCCCCCCCTCCGAGTCAGACATTTACATATGACAGACACGAACAACGATCCAGTACTATTCACATCAACAATTCCCCCCCCCCCGAGTCAGACATAAAGTGGCGCCACCTTAACAGACACGAACAACGATCCAGTACTATTCACATCAACAATTCCCCCCCCCGAGTCAGACATAAAGTGGCGCCACCTTAACAGACACGAACAACGATCCAGTACTATTCACGTCAACAATTCCCCCCGAGTCAGACATAAAGTGGCGCCACCTTAACAGACACGAACAACGATCCAGTACTATTCACGTCAACAATTCCCCCCGAGTCAGACATAAAGTGGCGCCACCTTAACAGACACGAACAACGATCCAGTACTATTCACATCAACAATTCCCCCCCCCCCCGAGTCAGACATAAAGTGGCGGGCCACCTTAACAGACACGAACAACGATCCAGTACTATTCACATCAACAATTCCCCCCGAGTCAGACATTTACATATGACAGACACGAACAACGATCCAGTACTATTCACATCACCAATTCCCCCGAGTCAGACATAAAGTGGCGCCACCTTAACAGACACGAACAACGATCCAGTACTATTCACATCAACAATTCCCTCCCGAGTCAGACATTTACATATGACAGACACGAACAACGGTCCAGTACTATTCACATCAACAATTTCCCCCCCCCCCCCGAGTCAGACATAAAGTGGCGCCACCTTAACAGACACGAACAACGATCCAGTACTATTCACATCAACAGTTCCCCCCCGAGTCAGACATTTACATATGACAGACACGAACAACGATCCAGTACTATTCACATCAACAATTCCCTCCCGAGTCAGACATTTACATATGACAGACACGAACAACGATCCAGTACTATTCACATCAACAATTCCCCCCCCCCCGAGTCAGACATTTACATATGACAGACACGAACAACGATCCAGTACTATTCACATCAACAATTCCCCCCCGAGTCAGACATTTACATATGACAGACACGAACAACGATCCAGTACTATTCACATCAACAATTCCCCCCCCCCCCGAGTCAGACATTTACATATGACAGACACGAACAACGATCCAGTACTATTCACATCAACAATTCCCCCGAGTCAGACATTTACATATGACAGACACGAACAACGATCCAGTACTATTCACATCAACAATTCCCCCGAGTCAGACATAAAGTGGCGCCACCTTAACAGACACGAACAACGATCCAGTACTATTCACATCAACAATTCCCCCCCCCCCCCCGAGTCAGACATAAAGTGGCGGGCCACCTTAACAGACACGAACAACGGTCCAGTACTATTCACATCAACAATTCCCCCCCGAGTCAGACATTTACATATGACAGACACGAACAACGATCCAGTACTATTCACATCAACAATTCCCCCCCCCCCCCCGAGTCAGACATAAAGTGGCGCCACCTTAACAGACACGAACAACGATCCAGTACTATTCACATCAACAATTCCCCCCGAGTCAGACATTTACATATGACAGACACGAACAACGATCCAGTACTATTCACATCAACAATTCCCCCCCGAGTCAGACATTTACATATGACAGACACGAACAACGATCCAGTACTATTCACATCACCAATTCCCCCCCGAGTCAGACATAAAGTGGCGGGCCACCTTAACAGACACGAACAACGATCCAGTACTATTCACATCAACAATTCCCCCCCGAGTCAGACATTTACATATGACAGACACGAACAACGATCCAGTACTATTCACATCAACAATTCCCCTGCGAGTCAGACATTTACATATAACAGACACGAACAAAGATCCAGTACTATTCACATCAACAATTCCCCCCGAGACAGACATTTACATATGACAGACACGAACAACGATCCAGTACTATTCACATCAACAATTCCCCCCCCCCCCCGAGTCGTCAGACATTTACATATGACAGACACGAACAACGATCCAGTACTATTCACATCAACAATTCCCCCCCGAGTCAGACATTTACATATGACAGACACGAACAACGATCCAGTACTATTCACATCAACAATCCCCCCCCCCCGAGTCAGACATTTACATATGACAGACACGAACAACGATCCAGTACTATTCACATCAACAATTCCCCTCCGAGTCAGACATTTACATATAACAGACACGAACAACGATCCAGTACTATTCACATCAACAATTCCCCCCCGAGTCAGACATTTACATATGACAGACACGAACAACGATCCAGTACTATTCACATCAACAATTCCCCCCCCCCCCTCGAGTCAGACATAAAGTGGCGCCACCTTAACAGACACGAACAACGATCCAGTACTATTCACATCAACAATTCCCCCCCGAGTCAGACATTTACATATAACAGACACGAACAACGATCCAGTACTATTCACATCAACAATTCCCCCCCGAGTCAGACATTTACATATAACAGACACGAACAACGATCCAGTACTATTCACATCAACAATTCCCCCCCCGAGTCAGACATTTACATATGACAGACACGAACAACGATCCAGTAATATTCACATCAACAATTCCCCCCCCCCGAGTCAGACATTTACATATGACAGACACGAACAACGATCCAGTACTATTCACGTCAACAATTCCCCCCGAGTCAGACATAAAGTGGCGCCACCTTAACAGACACGAACAACGATCCAGTACTATTCACATCAACAATTCCCACCCCGAGTCAGACATAAAGTGGCGCCACCTTAACAGACACGAACAACGATCCAGTACTATTCACATCAACAATTCCCCCCCCCCCTCCGAGTCAGACATTTACATATGACAGACACGAACAACGATCCGTACTATTCACATCAACAATTCCCCCCCCCCGAGTCAGACATAAAGTGGCGCCACCTTAACAGACACGAACAACGATCCAGTACTATTCACATCAACAATTCCCCCCCCCCCCCGAGTCAGACATAAAGTGGCCCCTTAACAGGACACGAACAACGATCCAGTACTATTCACGTCAACAATTCCCCCCCCCCCGAGTCAGACATAAAGTGGCGCCACCTTAACAGACACGAACAACGATCCAGTACTATTCACGTCAACAATTCCCCCCCGAGTCAGACATAAAGTGCGCCACCTTAACAGACACGAACAACGATCCAGTACTATTCACATCAACAATTCCCCCCCCCCCCCCGAGTCAGACATAAAGTGGCGGGCCACCTTAACAGACACGAACAACGATCCAGTACTATTCACATCAACAATTCCCCCCGAGTCAGACATTTACATATGACAGACACGAACAACGATCCAGTACTATTCACATCACCAATTCCCCCGAGTCAGACATAAAGTGGCGCCACCTTAACAGACACGAACAACGATCCAGTACTATTCACATCAACAATTCCACCCGAGTCAGACATTACATATAACAGACACGAACAACGATCCAGTACTATTCACATCAACAATTCCCCCCCGAGTCAGACATTTACATCATAACAGACCACGAACAACGATCCAGTACTATTTCAAATCAACAATTCCCCCCGAGTCAGACATTTACATATGACAGACACGAACAACGATCCAGTACTATTCACATCAACATTCCCCCCGAGTCAGACATAAAGTGGCGCCACCTTAACAGACACGAACAACGATCCAGTACTATTCACATCAACAATTCCCCCCCCCCCCCGAGTCAGACATTTACATATGACAGACACGAACAACGATCCAGTACTATTCACATCAACAATTCCCCCCGAGTCAGACATTTACATATGACAGACACGAACAACGATCCAGTACTATTCACATCAACAATTCCCCTCCGAGTCAGACATTTACATATAACAGACACGAACAACGATCCAGTACTATTCACATCAACAATTCCCCACCCGAGTCAGACATAAAGTGGCGGGCCACCTTAACAGACACGAACAACGATCCAGTACTATTCACATCAACAATTCCCCCCGAGTCAGACATTTACATATGACAGACACGAACAACGATCCAGTACTATTCACATCAACAATTCCCCTCCGAGTCAGACATTTACATATAACAGACACGAACAACGATCCAGTACTATTCACATCAACAATTCCCCCCGAGACAGACATTTACATATGACAGACACGAACAACGATCCAGTACTATTCACATCAACAATTCCCCCCCCCCGAGTCGTCAGACATTTACATATGACAGACACGAACAACGATCCAGTACTATTCACATCAACAATTCCCCCCCGAGTCAGACATTTACATATGACAGACACGAACAACGATCCAGTACTATTCACATCAACAATTCCCCCCCCCCCGAGTCAGACATTTACATATGACAGACACGAACAACGATCCAGTACTATTCACATCAACAATTCCCCTCCGAGTCAGACAATTGACATATAACAGACACGAACAACGATCCAGTACTATTCACATCAACAATTCCCCCCCGAGTCAGACATTTACATATGACAGACACGAACAAACGATCCAGTACTATTCACATCAACAATTCCCCCCCCCCCCCGAGTCAGACATAAAGTGGCGCCACCTTAACAGACACGAACAACGATCCAGTACTATTCACATCAACAATTCCCCCCCCCCGAGTCAGACATTTACATATGACAGACACGAACAACGATCCAGTAATATTCACATCAACAATTCCCCCCCCCCCCCCCCGAGTCAGACATTTACATATGACAGACACGAACAACGATCCAGTACTATTCACGTCAACAATTCCCCCCCGAGTCAGACATAAAGATGGCGCCACCTTAACAGACACGAACAACGATCCAGTACTATTCACATCAACAATTCCCCCCCCCGAGTCAGACATAAAGTGGCGCCACCTTAACAGACACGAACAACGATCCAGTACTATTCACATCAACAATTCCCCCCCCCCCCCTCGAGTCAGACATTTAGCATATGACAGACACGAACAACGATCCAGTACTATTCACATCAACAATTCCCCCCCCCCCCCGAGTCAGACATAAAGTGGCGCCACCTTAACAGACACGAACAACGATCCAGTACTATTCACGTCAACAATTCCCCCCGAGTCAGACATAAAGTGGCGCACACCTTAACAGACACGAACAACGATCCAGTACTATTCACGTCAACAATTCCCCCCGAGTCAGACATAAAGTGGCGCCACCTTAACAGACACGAACAACGATCCAGTACTATTCACATCAACAATTCCCCCCCCCCCCCCGAGTCAGACATAAAGTGGCGGGCCACCTTAACAGACACGAACAACGATCCAGTACTATTCACATCAACAATTCCCCCCGAGTCAGACATTTACATATGACAGACACGAACAACGATCCAGTACTATTCACATCAACAATTCCCCCCCGAGTCAGACATAAGTGGCGCCACCTTAACAGACACGAACAACGATCCAGTACTATTCACATCAACAATTCCCCCCCCGAGTCAGACATTTACATATGACAGACACGAACAACGATCCAGTACTATTCACATCACCAATTCCCCCCCGAGTCAGACATTACTATAACAGACACGAACAACGATCCAGTACTATTCACATCAACAATTCCCCCCCGAGTCAGACATTTACATATAACAGACACGAACAACGATCCAGTACTATTCACATCAACAATTCCCCCCGAGTCAGACATTTACATATGACAGACACGAACAACGATCCAGTACTATTCACATCAACAATTCCCAACCGAGTCAGACATAAAGTGGCGCCACCTTAACAGACACGAACAACGATCCAGTACTATTCACATCAACAATTCCCCCCCCCCCCCCCGAGTCAGACATTTACATATGACAGACACGAACAACGATCCAGTACTATTCACATCAACAATTCCCCCCCGAGTCAGACATAAATTGGCGCCACCTTAACAGACACGAACAACGATCCAGTACTATTCACATCAACAATTCCCCCCCGAGTCAGACATTTACATATGACAGACACGAACAACGATCCAGTACTATTCACATCAACAATTCCACCCCCCCCCCCGAGTCAGACATAAAGTGGCGCCACCTTAACAGACACGAACAACGATCCAGTACTATTCACATCAACAATTCCCCCCCCCCCCCGAGTCAGACATTTACATATGACAGACACGAACAACGATCCAGTACTATTCACATCAACAATTGCCCCCGAGTCAGACATTTACATATGACAGACACGAACAACGATCCAGTACTATTCACATCAACAATTCCCCCCTCCCCCGAGTCAGACATAAAGTGGCGCCACCTTAACAGACACGAACAACGATCCAGTACTATTCACATCAACAATTCCCCCCGAGTCAGACATTTACATATGACAGACACGAACAACGATCCAGTACTATTCACATCAACAATTCCCCCCCCCCCCGAGTCAGACATACAGTGGCGCCACCTTAACAGACACGAACAACGATCCAGTACTATTCACATCAACAATTCCCCCCCGAGTCAGACATTTACATATGACAGACACGAACAACGATCCAGTACTATTCACATCAACAATTCCCCCCCCCCCCCCGAGTCAGACATAAAGTGGCGCCACCTTAACAGACACGAACAACGATCCAGTACTATTCACATCAACAATTCCCCCCCCCGAGTCAGACATTTACATATGACAGACACGAACAACGATCCAGTACTATTCACATCAACAATTCCCCCCCGAGTCAGACATTTACATATGACAGACACGAACAACGATCCAGTACTATTCACATCAACAATTCCCCCCCCCCCCCGAGTCAGACATACAGTGGCGCCACCTTAACAGACACGAACAACGATCCAGTACTATTCACATCAACAATTCCCCCCCGAGTCAGACATTTACATATGACAGACACGAACAACGATCCAGTACTATTCACATCAACAATTCCCCCCCCCCCCCCCCGAGTCAGACATACAGTGGCGCCACCTTAACAGACACGAACAACGATCCAGTACTATTCACATCAACAATTCCCCCCCCCCCCGAGTCAGACATAAAGTGGCGCCACCTTAACAGACACGAAACAACGATCCAGTACTATTCACATCAACAATTCCCCCCCCCCCCGAGTCAGACATTTACATATGACAGACACGAACAACGATCCAGTACTATTCACATCAACAATTCCCCCCCCCGAGTCAGACATAAAGTGGCGCCACCTTAACAGACACGAACAACGATCCAGTACTATTCACATCAACAATTCCCCCCCCCCGAGTCAGACATAAAGTGGCGCCACCTTAACAGACACGAACAACGATCCAGTACTATTCACATCAACAATTCCCCCCCCCCCCGAGTCAGACATAAAGTGGCGCCACCTTAACAGACACGAACAACGATCCAGTACTATTCACATCAACAATTCCCCCCCCCCGAGTCAGACATAAAGTGGCGCCACCTTAACAGACACGAACAACGATCCAGTACTATTCACATCAACAATTCCCCCCCCCCCCGAGTCAGACATAAAGTGGCGCCACCTTAACAGACACGAACAACGATCCAGTACTATTCACATCAACAATTCCCCCCCCCCCCGAGTCAGACATAAAGTGGCGCCACCTTAACAGACACGAACAACGATCCAGTACTATTCACATCAACAATTCCCCCCCCCCCCCCCTCCGAGTCAGACATTTACATATGACAGACACGAACAACGATCCAGTACTATTCACATCAACAATTCCCCCCCCCCCCCCGAGTCAGACATAAAGTGGCGCCACCTTAACAGACACGAACAACGATCCAGTACTATTCACATCAACAATTCCCCCCCCCCCCGAGTCAGACATAAAGTGGCGCCACCTTAACAGACACGAACAACGATCCAGTACTATTCACGTCAACAATTCCCCCCCGAGTCAGACATAAAGTGGCGCCACCTTAACAGACACGAACAACGATCCAGTACTATTCACGTCAACAATTCCCCCCCGAGTCAGACATAAAGTGGCGCCACCTTAACAGACACGAACAACGATCCAGTACTATTCACATCAACAATTCCCCCCCCCCCCAGAGTCAGACATAAAGTGGCGGGCCACCTTAACAGACACGAACAACGATCCAGTACTATTCACATCAACAATTCCCCCCGAGTCAGACATTTACATATGACAGACACGAACAACGATCCAGTACTATTCACATCAACAATTCCCCCCGAGTCAGACATAAAGTGGCGCCACCTTAACAGACACGAACAACGATCCAGTACTATTCACATCAACAATTCCCCCCGAGTCAGACATTTACATATGACAGACACGAACAACGATCCAGTACTATTCACATCAACAATTCCCCCCCCCCCCGAGTCAGACATAAAGTGGCGGCCACCTTAACAGACACGAACAACGATCCAGTACTATTCACATCAACAATTCCCCCCGAGTCAGACATTTACATATGACAGACACGAACAACGATCCAGTACTATTCACATCAACAATTCCCCCGAGTCAGACATAAAGTGGCGCCACCTTAACAGACACGAACAACGATCCAGTACTATTCACATCAACAATTCCCCCCCCCCCCGAGTCAGACATTTACATATGACAGACACGAACAACGATCCAGTACTATTCACATCACCAATTCCCCCCGAGTCAGACATTTACATATAACAGACACGAACAACGATCCAGTACTATTCACATCAACAATTCCCCCCCGAGTCAGACATTTACATATAACAGACACGAACAACGATCCAGTACTATTCACATAAACAATTCCCCCCGAGTCAGACATTTACATATGACAGACACGAACAACGATCCAGTACTATTCACATCAACAATTCCCCCCCCCCGAGTCAGACATAAAGTGGCGCCACCTTAACAGACACGAACAACGATCCAGTACTATTCACATCAACAATTCCCCCCCCCCCCCGAGTCAGACATTTACATATGACAGACACGAACAACGATCCAGTACTATTCACATCAACAATTCCCCCCGAGTCAGACATAAAGTGGCGCCACCTTAACAGACACGAACAACGATCCAGTACTATTCACATCAACAATTCCCCCCCCGAGTCAGACATTTACATATGACAGACACGAACAACGATCCAGTACTATTCACATCAACAATTCCCCCCCCCCCGAGTCAGACATAAAGTGGCGCCACCTTAACAGACACGAACAACGATCCAGTACTATTCACATCAACAATTCCCCCCCCCCCCCGAGTCAGACATAAAGTGGCGCCACCTTAACAGACACGAACAACGATCCAGTACTATTCACATCAACAATTCCCCCCCCCCCCGAGTCAGACATAAAGTGGCGCCACCTTAACAGACACGAACAACGATCCAGTACTATTCACATCAACAATTCCCCCCCCCCCCCGAGTCAGACATAAAGTGGCGCCACCTTAACAGACACGAACAACGATCCAGTACTATTCACATCAACAATTCCCCCCCCCCCCCGAGTCAGACATAAAGTGGCGCCACCTTAACAGACACGAACAACGATCCAGTACTATTCACATCAACAATTCCCCCCCGAGTCAGACATTTACATATAACAGACACGAACAACGATCCAGTACTATTCACATCAACAATTCCCCCCCCCCCCCCCCCGAGTCAGACATTTACATATAACAGACACGAACAACGATCCAGTACTATTCACATCAACAATTCCCCCCCCCCCCCGAGTCAGACATAAAGTGGCGCCACCTTAACAGACACGAACAACGATCCAGTACTATTCACATCAACAATTCCCCCCCGAGTCAGACATTTACATATAACAGACACGAACAACGATCCAGTACTATTCACATCAACAATCCCCCCCCCCCCCGAGTCAGACATTTACATATAACAGACACGAACAACGATCCAGTACTATTCACATCAACAATTCCCCCCCGAGTCAGACATAAAGTGGCGCCACCTTAACAGACACGAACAACGATCCCGTACTATTCACATCAACAATTCCCCCCCCCCCCGAGTCAGACATTTACATATGACAGACACGAACAACGATCCAGTACTATTCACATCAACAATTCCCCCCAAGTCAGACATAAAGTGGCGCCACCTTAACAGACACGAACAACGATCCAGTACTATTCACATCAACAATTCCCCCCCCGAGTCAGACATAAAGTGGCGCCACCTCAACAGACACGAACAACGATCCAGTACTATTCACATCAACAATTCCCCCCCGAGTCAGACATTTACATATAACAGACACGAACAACGATCCAGTACTATTCACATCAACAATTCCCCCCCCCCCCGAGTCAGACATAAAGTGGCGCCACCTTAACAGACACGAACAACGATCCAGTACTATTCACATCAACAATTCCCCCCCCCCCCCGAGTCAGACATAAAGTGGCGCCACCTTAACAGACACGAACAACGATCCAGTACTATTCACATCAACAATTCCCCCCCCCCCCCCGAGTCAGACATAAAGTGGCGCCACCTTAACAGACACGAACAACGATCCAGTACTATTCACATCAACAATTCCCCCCCCCCCCCGAGTCAGACATAAAGTGGCGCCACCTTAACAGACACGAACAACGATCCAGTACTATTCACATCAACAATTCCCCCCCCCCCCGAGTCAGACATAAAGTGGCGCCACCTTAACAGACACGAACAACGATCCAGTACTATTCACATCAACAATTCCCCCCCCGAGTCAGACATTTACATATAACAGACACGAACAACGATCCAGTACTATTCACATCAACAATTCCCCCCCCCCCCCCCGAGTCAGACATTTACATATAACAGACACGAACAACGATCCAGTACTATTCACATCAACAATTCCCCCCCCCCCCCGAGTCAGACATAAAGTGGCGCCACCTTAACAGACACGAACAACGATCCAGTACTATTCACATCAACAATTCCCCCCCGAGTCAGACATTTACATATAACAGACACGAACAACGATCCAGTACTATTCACATCAACAATCCCCCCCCCCCCCCGAGTCAGACATTTACATATAACAGACACGAACAACGATCCAGTACTATTCACATCAACAATTCCCCCCGAGTCAGACATAAAGTGGCGCCACCTTAACAGACACGAACAACGATCCCGTACTATTCACATCAACAATTCCCCCCCCCCCCCCGAGTCAGACATTTACATATGACAGACACGAACAACGATCCAGTACTATTCACATCAACAATTCCCCCCAAGTCAGACATAAAGTGGCGCCACCTTAACAGACACGAACAACGATCCAGTACTATTCACATCAACAATTCCCCCCCCGAGTCAGACATAAAGTGGCGCCACCTCAACAGACACGAACAACGATCCAGTACTATTCACATCAACAATTCCCCCCCGAGTCAGACATTTACATATAACAGACACGAACAACGATCCAGTACTATTCACATCAACAATTCCCCCCCCCCCCCCCGAGTCAGACATTTACATATGACAGACACGAACAACGATCCAGTACTATTCACATCACCAATTCCCCCCGAGTCAGACATACAGTGGCGCCACCTTAACAGACACGAACAACGATCCAGTACTATTCACATCAACAATTCCCCCGAGTCAGACATAAAGTGGCGGGCCACCTTAACAGACACGAACAACGATCCAGTACTATTCACATCACCAATTCCCCCCGAGTCAGACATAAAGTGGCGCCACCTTAACAGACACGAACAACGATCCAGTACTATTCACGTCAACAATTCCCCCCGAGTCAGACATAAAGTGGCGCCACCTTAACAGACACGAACAACGATCCAGTACTATTCACATCAACAATTCCCCCCCCCCCCCCCGAGTCAGACATAAAGTGGCGGGCCACCTTAACAGACACGAACAACGATCCAGTACTATTCACATCAACAATTCCCCCCGAGTCAGACATTTACATATGACAGACACGAACAACGATCCAGTACTATTCACATCAACAATTCCCCCCCCCCCCCGAGTCAGACATAAAGTGGCGGGCCACCTTAACAGACACGAACAACGATCCAGTACTATTCACATCAACAATTCCCCCCGAGTCAGACATTTACATATGACAGACACGAACAACGATCCAGTACTATTCACATCAACAATTCCCCCGAGTCAGACATAAAGTGGCGCCACCTTAACAGACACGAACAACGATCCAGTACTATTCACATCAACAATT
>JAXIVJ010016941.1:0-27442 GCA_036785665.1 Chirona hameri | reverse complement strand
ATATATATATATATATATATATATATATATATATATATATATATATATATATATATATATATATATATATATATATATATATATATATATATATATATATATATATATATATATATATATATATATATATATATATATATATATATATATATATATATATATATATATATATATATATATATATATATATATATATATATATATATATATATATATATATATATATATATATATATATATATATATATATATATATATATATATATATATATATATTATATATATATATATATATATATATATATATATATATATATATATATATATATATATATATATATATATATATATATATATATATATATATATATATATATATATAATATATATATATATATATATATATATATATATATATATATATATATATATATATATATATATATATATATATATATACTATATATATATATATATATATATATATATATATATATATATATATATATATATATATATATATATATATATATATATATATATATATATATATATATATATATATATATATATATATATACTATATATATATATATATATATATATATATATATATATATATATATATATATATATATATATATATATATATATATATATATATATATATATATATATATATTATATATATATATATATATATATATAATATATATATATATATATAGATATATATATATATATATATATATGTATGTATTTTATTTATTCGTTCTATCACCAACAGAGAATGCCTCCACTTACAGGTGAAGTCAAATACAATATAAACATAAGTTAGTTGCTTGGTCAGATATACATATAAAAATAAGTTAGTCACTTGGTCACAATATCACAGTTGGCTTACATACTTGATGACGATGCGTTTAAAAGCACAGAACGTGTCATTAAAAACGTCAGCATGGTTTGTGCAATTTAAAAAGGCGTTCGCCACACGCGGCAAACGACAAAACATTCCCGACTGCACAGTGATCACACGCGCGCGAGGTTCACCGAACAGTTTGTTGGCGCGAGTAGACCGAGTAGGGGCGTGTAAAGCAAAACTGGAAAGTAGATCCGCGCAGTCGATTTTTTGCCGGAAAATGTTATAAAGAGAATGTCGTGCTGCGTTCGACGGGAATTGAGAGAGGGAAGCGTGAAATGATGCAGCAAATTTTCGTACGAGAGGGAGGGTGCGTGTCCGGATGAAGTGTGACTGAGTATGTATGTATGTATGTATGTATGTATGTATGTATGTATGTATGTATGTATGTATGTATGTATGTATGTATATAGATAGATAGATAGATAGATAGATATATATATATATATATATATATATATATATATATATATATATATATATATATATATATATATATATATATATATATGTATATATGACATTTGACCTCACTTTGAAATGTGTGAGCATGTTTTAGATTTGTCTCATTGAGAGCTTTTGAACGCCGCCTTGCGCGTCTCGCTGCGATCATTGGTTCGGAAGATAACCAGCGGGGCGTTTAACGCACCCCCCTTCCCCCAGTCAATTGCGTTCGGCTGAGACCCCAGTCAATGCCGGGTTAACACGCGCCCTGGATGGCTTCTGAGAATTACACGCACTGGAGGGGGAGGTGGATTCCGCCCCCCCCCCCCCCCCCCCCCTCGAACTCGGCAGCTATGAGAGGTATACAAAAACCGAAAATACTGTTCGAAAGCTAGTCAAAAATCATTTTTGAAACTATTTCAGTCATTTTGTGGCTTAGGTCAATATTGAGGTCACCAGAGGTGATCAAATCTCAGATTTGCCAGTTTTAGGGCTTCGCTCCAGAAACCCCCAAACGAAAAAAAGTGACATTGTCCGGTCCTGCTCGCTATACTGTGTATACTGGCACTGGGTCCACAGTGGCATTGTCTGGTCCTGCTCGGTATACGGAGTCACTGTGGTCCACAGTGACATTGTCTGGTCCTGCTCGGTATACGGAGTCACTGTGGTCCACTGTGACATTGGCCGGTCCTGCTCGCTATACTGTGTATACTGGCACTGTGGCCCACAGTGACATTGTCTGGTCCTGCTCGGTATACGGAGTCACTGTGGTCCACAGTGACATTGTCTGGTCCTGCTCGGTATACGGAGTCACTGTGGACCACAGTGACATTGTCTGGTCCTGCTCGGTATACAGAGTTCCTGTCTCACACAGTGACATTGTCTGGTCCTGCTCGGTATACAGAGTCACTGTGGACCACAGTGGCATTGTCCGGTCCTGCTCGGTATACGGAGTCACTGTGGCCCACAGTGACATTGTCTGGTCCTGCTCGGTATACGGAGTCACTGTGGTCCACAGTGACATTGTCCGGTCCTGCTCGGTATACGGAGTCACTGTGGACCACTGTGACATTGTCTGGTCCTGCTCGGTATACGGAGTCACTGTGGACCACAGTGACATTGTCTGGTCCTGCTCGGTATACGGAGTCACTGTGGTCCACAGTGACATTGTCCGGTCCTGCTCGGTATACGGAGGCACTGTGGACCACTGTGACATTGTCTGGTCCTGCTCGGTATACGGAGTCACTGTGGACCACTGTGACATTGTCTGGTCCTGCTCGGTATACGGAGTCACTGTGGACCACAGTGACATTGTCTGGTCCTGATCGGTATACGGAGTCACTGTGGTCCACAGTGACATTGTCCGGTCCTGCTCGGTATACGGAGGCACTGTGGACCACTGTGACATTGTCTGGTCCTGCTCGTTATACGGAGTCACTGTGGTCCACAGTGACATTGTCTGGTCCTGCTCGGTGTCCGTGGTCGTCACTGCAGCGTCCCAGTGACATTGTCTGGTCCTGCTCGGTGTCCGTGGTCGTCACTGCAGCGTCCCAGTGACATTGTCTGGTTCTGCTCGGTATACCTAGTCACTGTCGCCCACAGTGACATTGTCTGGTCCTGCTCGGTGTCCGTGGTCGTCACTGCAGCGTCCCAGTGACATTGTCTGGTCCTGCTCGGTGTCCGTGGTCGTCACTGCAGCGTCCCAGTGACATTGTCTGGTCCTGCTCAGTGTCCGTGGTCGTCACTGCAGCGTCCCAGTGACATTGTCTGGTCCTGCTCGGTATACGGAGTCACTGTCGCACACAGTGACATTGTCTGGTCCTGCTCGGTGTCCGTGGTCGTCACTGCAGCGTCCCAGTGACATTGTCTGGTCCTGCTCGGTGTCCGTGGTCGTCACTGCAGCGTCCCAGTGACATTGTCTGGTCCTGCTCGGTGTCCGTGGTCGTCACTGCAGCGTCCCAGTGACATTGTCTGGTCCTGCTCGGTATACGGAGTCAATGTCGCCCACAGTGACATTGTCTGTTCCTGCTCGGTGTCCGTGGTCGTCACTGCAGCGTCCCAGTGACATTGTCTGGTCCTGCTCGGTGTCCGTGGTCGTCACTGCAGCGTCCCAGTGACATTGTCTGGTCCTGCTCGGTATACGGAGTCACTGTCGCCCACAGTGACATTGTCTGGTCCTGCTCGGTGTCCGTGGTCGTCACTGCAGCGTCCCAGTGGCATTGTCTGGTCCTTCTCGGTATACGGAGTCACTGTCGCCCACAGTGACATTGTCTGGTCCTGCTCGGTGTCCGTGGTCGTCACTGCAGCGTCCCAGTGATGACTCCGGTGGCCTACAATGCCGCGTGAAATTGCCTGCCACCTCGCCAGCACCGCGGCCAGTCGGGCCCGATTTAGCCTGCTGATAAGGCCCGGCACCTGATGGCTCTATCAGAGCTGATCCCGCTGCTCTGGTCCGCAGACTGCCGGCAGATGGTGTAGTCCCAGCTCTGGTCCACACTCCGCAGACTGCCGGCAGATGGTGTAGTCCCAGCTCTGGACTGCCGGCAGATGGTGTAGTCCCAGCTCTGGTCCGCACTCCGCATGTCTCAGCTCTGCCGACAGATGGTGTAGTCTCAGCTCTGTTCCGCAGACTGCCGGCAGATGGTGTAGTCCCAGCTCTGGACCGCAGACTGCCGGCAGATGGTGTAGTCCCATCTCTGGTCCGCAGACTTCCGTCAGATGGTGTAGTCCCATCTCTGGACTGCCGGCAGATGGTGTAGTCTCAGCTCTGGTCCACAGACTCCCGGTAGATGGTGTAGTCTCAGCTCTGGACCGCAGACTGCCGGCAGATGGTGTAGTCCCAGCTCTGGTCCACAGACTGCCGGCAGATGGTGTAGTCCCATCTCTGGACTGCCGGCAGATGGTGTAGTCCCAGCTCTGGTCCACAGACTGCCGGCAGATGGTGTAGTCCCAGCTCTGGTCCACAGACTGCCGGCAGATGATGTAGTCTCAGCTCCGGTCCACAGACTGCCGGCAGATGGTGTAGTCCCAGCTCTGGTCCACAGACTGCCGGCAGATGGTGTAGTCCCAGCTCTCAGACCGCCGGCAGATGGTGTAGTCCCAGCTCCGGTCCACAGACTGCCGGCAGATGGTGTAGTCCCAGCTCTGGTCTGCCGGCAGATGGTGTAGTCCCAGCTCTGGTCTGCCGGCAGATGGTGTAGTCCCAGCTCTGGTCCACAGACTGCCGGCAGATGGTGTAGTCCCAGCTCTGGTCTGCCGGCAGATGGTGTAGTCCCAGCTCTGGTCCACAGACTGCCGGCAGATGTTTTAGTCCCAGCTCTGGTCTGGCGACAGATGGTGTAGTCCCAGCTCTGGTCCGCAGACTGCCGGCAGATTGTGTAGTCTCAGCTCTGGTCCACAGACTGACGGCAGATGGTGTAGTCCCAGCTCTGGTCCGCAGACTGACGGCAGATGGTGTAGTCTCAGCTCTGGTCCGCAGACTGCCGGCAGATGGTGTAGTCCCAGCTCTGATCCGCACTCCGCAGACTGCCGGCAGAAGGTGTAGTCCCAGCTCTGGCAGGTGTGTCCCGCGCGGTGTTGTAAACGCGGAACGAGATAATGGGATCCTCTTCAGTGGTCAGTTGGCCAGGAATTCAACACGAATTTGCGCTGATGCAAACTCGTGCATTAGTTTGCGTGTGAAATTCTTAAATTTAATGTGATAGGTATAGTACCATTCAAGAAGACTTAACTCTCGCCCGGGTAGGGCAAAATCACTACGTGTTCGGGTAGGAGGGGGAGCGGGGGGGGGGGGGTACGACCCCCGTAGCGTTTCGCCCCTAATTTACCTAGAGCTTTGATTAAAAGAAGAGCGTGTTGCTTGTGACGAGAGGAAGCCGCTGATACCGTATTTTAGGGTCTTGTATGATTAGGTGACCTATGAAGTCATGTCAATGACCCAAAAGTCATCAAAATTGTAAATGCGTATAAATTGAATTGTATCGAGCTAGAATCCTGCATGAGCATATCATAATGCTTAATGGGTGCCAAATTCGTAATTAGCGGCACAAAATGTCCTAAAAACTGCAAAATTCCAAAAAGGTCATTTCAGGTCATCTGAGGCCAGTGACCTCGGTTGACCTGTGGAAGCGCATGACCCCAGTGGAACATATAATTATGTAAAATGGATCCCAAATTTGAAATCAGCGTCACAAAATGTCCTAGAAACCGCAAGAAGCCAAACAAAAGTCATATGAGGTCATCGGAGGTCAATGACCTCAGATGACCTCTGAAAAGGTCAAACGAGGTCACAATCTCAGTTGAAACCACAACTGTCACCTGGAAACACTTGTGCATATGCTCCTGAACAACAAACACTCGGAAACTGCAGTTACAATCATCGATACTGCGGGACACCAGTGCGCCTGACATGACCTTGAGAAACAGGTCATAGGTCACGGGTCATGTAGGTTAGAAGTTCAAAGTTTTCAGACTATGTGTCAAATAGTTCAAGAGTAAGGTACTGAAAGTTCCATTGCAATCGGTTGGAAAATACGTGAGGTATTCCAGAAGAACCGAGGGGTGGCATCCAACCCCCCACCCGTAACTCTCGCCCGGGTAGGGCAAAATCACTACGTGTTCGGGTAGGAGGGGGAGCGGGGGGGGGGGGGTACGACCCCCGTAGCGTTTCGCCCCTAATTTACCTAGAGCTTTGATTAAAAGAAGAGCGTGTTGCTTGTGACGAGAGGAAGCCGCTGATACCGTATTTTAAGGTCTTGTATGATTAGGTGACCTATGAAGTCATGTCAATGACCCAAAAGTCATCAAAATTGTAAATGCGTATAAATTGAATTGTATCGAGCTAGAATCCTGCATGAGCATATCATAATGCTTAATGGGTGCCAAATTCGTAATTAGCGGCACAAAATGTCCTAAAAACTGCAAAATTCCAAAAAGGTCATTTCAGGTCATCTGAGGCCAGTGACCTCGGTTGACCTGTGGAAGCGCATGACCCCAGTGGAACATATAATTATGTAAAATGGATCCCAAATTTGAAATCAGCGTCACAAAATGTCCTAGAAACCGCAAGAAGCCAAACAAAAGTCATATGAGGTCATCGGAGGTCAATGACCTCAGATGACCTCTGAAAAGGTCAAACGAGGTCACAATCTCAGTTGAAACCACAACTGTCACCTGGAAACACTTGTGCATATGCTCCTGAACAACAAACACTCGGAAACTGCAGTTACAATCATCGATACTGCGGGACACCAGTGCGCCTGACATGACCTTGAGAAACAGGTCATAGGTCACGGGTCATGTAGGTTAGAAGTTCAAAGTTTTCAGACTATGTGTCAAATAGTTCAAGAGTAAGGTACTGAAAGTTCCATTGCAATCGGTTGGAAAATACGTGAGGTATTCCAGAAGAACCGAGGGGTGGCATCCAACCCCCCACCCGGGCGAGGGTTAAAGGGAAATCATTACCTTTTTCCACAAAAATGGAGTTAGAACTTGAAATGGGAAGAAGCTCTCAACTTACAAGTAAATCTAATCGTATTTGCCATTAAAATGTCCCTAGCCGAAGTTATTTCAAGTTACAGCTGTTGATAAGCCTTCCACGCTTATAACGGTCGGTACTCAGTAAGTGCTCGGTAATGAATTCACTGTCCGAGCTAAAATTAGCCTGCCTACGCATTACTATTTATTATGAAGGTATGCCGCATGTAATATGTTTCCTGCACTCCATTGTTTTTCGAATACGTACCAAACTGTTATGAACAATCAACAAGCATTTGAAAAAGTGCATTGAAATCAGCATTTTAGTTTCAGCCCGGACGGCGACCTATTTAGTGTTCTCGACTCATTTTAACAAATGGATGTTTTCGCCATGAGTTTTCAGCATACAGGTATTCAATACATAACAATGCACACATGAAACATTTATCTAAACCGTTTTCCCATAATCAATCAATAAACATTTCAGGAAACCGTGATGCATTTGGCGGATTAACTTGGCCCTCTACGACGACGTATTTAATGTATGCGATTTGTTGAGAGGTAATTCAACAAGAGGTATTCAACGTTGAACAGATTGAAACAAAAAGCGCCAGATAAGTCGCGCTCCTAATAGTGAAGGGAAAACACCGATCGGCGATCATAAACTCGGAAATAAGTATGTATGTACCAGGGGCGGATCCAGGATTTTCTAATGTTAGGGGCTTCAGAGTTCAGGTCAGGCCCGAGGGCGACATATGTCCTCGATGACAGGGGCGGCATGGTCCAGAGGGGCGCCAGTATGTAAATTAAGCGGATCAAATATGTCTCTTCCTAAATCCGCCATTGGCTGAGGGGGAGACGTTTCCCCCCTCCCCTGACGAACTTTCGCAATAGCTCAAAAACGAAGAACGCTATCGACGTGAAACGTCAGGTACCTTCTCCTACATCAAATTATTATACATCTTCTTTGCAAAAATGAAGAAATTTCGTAGACATTTTTCGAAATATAGTGAATTTAGTGACGTCATTACACACTGTTTTTATGTAACCGGGTTGTGTGCCTGTTGGTGATTTATCAATAAACAAACAAACAAACACGTGTTTGACACAAAAATCAGCTACACTTTAGCAGGCCTTACAAATGTCATATTTGAAGCAAATTGCAATAAAAAACGAAAAAGATAGCAAATGGCAAGCGCTACAAATTGTTATCTCGGATTTTTAACATTTTGTTTTTTTAACCCCCAAAATGAAAAATAAAACGATTAAAAAAAATCCCTCAAAATCAACATTTTCAAATATTTAAAAACAACCGGAATATATGTTGAAGAACCACATGTGGACAATATTCAAACCAAATTTAAAAGCAATATCTTTATTTTTGACTGACTTATCGCTCCCTAAGTATGAGTAACTCATGACATCATATTTTGCATTTTCGTGTTTTGGATTTTAGTGACCAGATACAAACAAATAAATGCCAGCACTCTATTTCTGAGACAAAACTGGTCTAGAAACATGCCTTTCCAATTGATATTGATCAATTTCAAATTTTGACCTTATGTGATCTGACCTTGACCTTATATGGTGTCAGGTTGTGAAAATAATCGAACTACTACTACTATCGAATTACTATTAATAATTCGATCGAATCGAATATCGAATTACTACTATCGAATTATACGTGAAACATAACCCATAAACATGTGGCGCATGGCTTTCGTAGACCTGTGGCCTTTTGTGACCTGACATTGACCTTGACCTTTGCTTACAATTTCACTTTTGCTTATGCAGGATAGGTACCTTTGAAAGCACTTCGTGCGATAATAGTCACAATCTAAGGCTTTGGATAGAAAGCATGACCCAAAAACTCAAATATCTCAATTTTTACCTTTGACCTGACCGTGACCTGACATGTGACCTTATTTTGAAAATTTTGTGTATGCTTTGAATGCGTCTCATTGAGAGCTTTCGATTGCCGCCTGGTTCGGAAGATAACCAGGTGGTGAAAAGCGCCCCCTCCCCCAGCCAATGGTGTTCGACTGAGTCCCCAGCCAATGCCGGGGTAACCCGCTCCCGGGGGCAAAATCTGCTCCCTCACGGATTTTCTCAATAACTTGAAAACTATGACATATATCGACGTGAAACGTTTCTTACCTTATGTTGCATCCATTCTACGTCTTTTCTCAACATGACATTAAAATTGGTGAAGTAGTTTGGGAGATAATGACGTTTTAGTGACGTCAGGTCATGCCATCTTTGGTGGAAAAACGATAAATGTTTGAAAAAGCGTAGAAATTCGAGTTGTAAAGCAAAAGGCAAATGCTAAACGTCAAATGAAAGAAATTGGCATTCTCTTCAAAATGGCTATCTCGATTTGCATTTGTTATATGTATTTTTTTACTAAAAAAAATAAAGACAACGGATTTGTTTAGGAAAAATTCCACAAAATCTAAATTTTCAAAGATATTAAAAACGAAATGTATATTAGATAACGAAGTATGAACGATACCCACACCAAATAGCAAAGTAAAATATTTATTTTTAACTGACTTATGGCTCCCAAGTATAATTAACTCATGACGTACTTCTTTTTTTGAATTGTATAGCTTTTAATTACCAAATACAGGCAAATCAATGCCACCAATGTATGTATTAGACAAAACTGGTTTAGAAACATTGCTTTTTTATTTATATTAATCAATTTCAAATTTTGACCTTATTTAACCTGACCTTGACCTGAACTTCACTTAAGGGCCATTATATGGGGTCAGGGTTTGAAAATGTTTACTACTATCAAATTTTACGTGTAAAATAACCCATAAAACATGTGTCGCATGACTTTCGTAGATCTTTTACCAATAGTTATATTTTCTGACCTGCCCTTGACCTTTGCTTATAATCTCAATTTCCCTTATTCGGAAGATATATTATGCCTCTGAGAGCACTTTGTGCCATAATGGTATGCGGAAGATGTATTATGCCTCTGAGAGCACTTTGTCCCATAATAGTCTCAATATAAGGCTTTAACCCTCGCCCTACGGGGGGCCTGACAGGCCCCCCCCCCCCCTGAGGTTTTTCTTGAATAACTTTTGACACATGCAGTCCATCTTGCTGAAATTTTCGGTAGCTGAGTTTACAACAATTATACGTATGCTAAGACAAAAAAAAATCGTTGAAATTTGTTGAGAAATTTGGTAAATAATGACGTTTTGATGACGTCATGTTGGTAAAAGAATTATAAATATTTGAAAAATCGTAGAAAACAGAGTTTGAAAGCAAATTGTAAACGCAAATCACCAAAGATACGAAATGGCATTCTATTTAAAATGGCAATCTCGGATTTGCAAAATTTTGGGTTTTTGACCCCTAATTTTTTTTAACAAAATGATTTTTTGGAAAAATCCCCACAAAATCAAAATTTTGAAAGATATTCACAAAACCGGAATATATGTTAGAGAACTGAGTATGGACAATACCCAAACCAAATTTCAAAGCAATATCTCCATTTTTGACTGAGTGATGGCTCCCTAAGTGTAAGAAACTGATGACGTCATTTTTACAAATAACTTTTTTTGACGTTTTGTTGACAAGATACGAACAAATAATTACATTGTCTGTATCTCTGAGCTAAAACTGGTCTAGGAACATGCCTTTTTATTTACATTTATCAATTTATAGTTTTGAGGTTTTCTGAAGAGCAAAAACGCTGTTCTGGACGTGGTAAATCCGAGGTCATTCACTTGACCTGGAAGGTCACCCGTTGACCTGAAACCTAAAATCGCATACTGTTAGATTCCTCTCATGACAGGCAACATGTTGGTTCTTACCGCATTGCTCTAAGTTGCTTGGTTTGTAAGTTAACAGGGGGGCCTGTCAGCCCCCCCCCCCCGTAGGGCGAAGGTGAAAAAAGCTCCCGTAGGGCGAGGGTTAAATGGAAAGTATAGCAAATCAACCCAAATACCTCGATTTTGACATTTCACCTGACCGTGACCTGACATGTGACCACTGATCTTATTTTGAACATTTCACGCAAGCTTTACATGCGTCTCATTGAGAGCTTTCGATTCCCTCCTTGCGCGTCTCGCTGCGGTTATTGATTCGGAAGATAACCAGGGAGCAGAATACCCCCCCCCCCCGCGGGGCGCGTTCGGCGGAATACACCAGCGGGCATTTTGAAAGTCTGGTGGCATGATCGAAAGGTCCGACTGCGGATCTACGTATACGTAGGCTCACATGATTCACAAAATGCACATGATTTTTGTTTTCTCCGGGCTAACTACATGTAGCCCGGAGAAGCAAAACAAAATATACTGTCGCAACATCGGGGAACTAAGTTGCATACGTGGATAAACAAGGAGCAAAATATTGTGTTACGACAGTCGAGTCGTTCTTATTGGGTCGTACCAATCCAAGGGAATTATAAAACGTGTTCAGCATCGGTCACCGATTTTTACGACATTCGGTCTAAAGGTCTACTCGAGCCTCTTGTTTCCCAAAATCAGGCTTATTTTGACCTTACAGGTCTCCTTCAAGGTCAAATTAAATGTAAAAGGACGGGGGATGCTGTAAGTTTGCGTCCGATTGCAACAAAAATAGTATCAAATGATGCTCCGTGCCCATTTCCAGGATTACAAGCATTCTTAGAATTGTTCCTCGTGAATTTCAAGGTCAAATGACGGGGAACGCTGTAGCGCCCAACTTTGGGCGCTAACTTGAAGGTCACGGAGCATAACTCTAAGAATGCTTGTCTTTCTAGAAATGGGCACTGGGAATCGTTTGCGACCATTTGTGTCGCGATTGGACGGTAACTTTGGGCGCTACAGTGTTCCCCGTCCTTTGACTCTGAATTTGACACTGAAGATCACTACCTTGAAGGTCACGGGACACAACTCTGAACATTATTGTCATCTTGAAACTGGGCACAAGGAATCATTTGAGACCATTTTGTCGCGATCGGACGGTAACTGTGGGCGCTACAGAGTTCCCCGTCGTTCGACCTTGAATTTGATCTTGAAAGAGACCAGTAAGGTCAAAATGGACCTGATTTTGAAAGCAGGAGTTTCGATTTGACCTTAGGACCAAATCGTGTAAAAATCGGTGACCGACGCTGAAAACGTTTCTGTAGAGCTGTGGACATTGGACATCATGGACATTGGACATTATTCCAAGCTATTTTTAGGCGCCCCGAATGTGAACAGTGTGTCAATGCGTCCGCACCTTCAACGCCTCGCCAGGCATATTAAAAAAGTATCATGGTTATTTCATGGGGCCCAGGCCTCTTCGTAAGCGCCATCCAGGGCGCTATAGGAAGTGGGGGAAGGGGGGGGGGCAAAGGCGTGTTATTAGTTTCGAAGGTCACGGGTGCCCGGTCGCCGTCGGAGGGAAGCTGAAGGCGCCAGGGTGCCATCATTCTGAGTGCGCCGGGACACCGCATCGCTTTCGGGCCGGCAAGGTGCCATTCCAATTCAGGGGCGGTATGATGCCTTCCGAGGGTGGCAAGACGTCTTCCGAACTCCGAAGACGGCATGGTGCACTCTGAGGGCGGCAAAATGTCTTCCGAGGGCGGCAAGAAATTTTTCGAGGGCGACATGATGCTTTCCGAGGGCGGCATAACGCGCTCTGAGGGCGGTATGATGCCTTCCGATGGCGGCATAATGCGCTCTAAGGGCGGCAAGATGCCTTCCGAGGGCGGCAATATGTATTTGAGGGCGGCATGATGCCTTCCAAGAGCAGCATAATGCACTCTGATGGCAGCAGGATGCCTTCCGAGGGTCACAATACATCTTCCGAGGGAGGCATATTGCCCTTTGAGGCCGGCAAAATATCTTCCGAGGGCGGCAAGATGTTTTCCGAGGGCGGAATCATGCGTTTCGATGACAGCATAATGCTCTCTGGACTCTGAGGACGACATGATGCCTTCCGACGGCGGCATAATGCGCTCTGAGGGCGGCAAAATGCCTTCCGAGGGCGGCATGATGCCTTCCAAGAGTGGCATAATGCGCTCTGAGGGCGGCAGGATGCCTTCCGAGGGCGACATATTACGCTCTGAGGGCGGCATAATGTGCTCTGAGGGCGGCAAGATGCCTTCAGAGGGTGACAAGACATCTTCCGAGGGCGGCATAATGCACTCCGAGGGCGGCAAAATGTCTTACGAGGGAGACACGATGTTTTCCGAGGGTCACACGATGTTTTCCGAGGGCGGCATGATGCTTTCCGAGGGCGGCATAATGTGCTCTGAGGGCGGCATGATGTCTTCCGAGGGCGGCATAATGCCTTCCGAGGGCGGCAGAATGTCTTCCAAGGGCGGCGATGCACCTTCTGAGGCAGACTTGTCAATGATTCAATGTGAATCGACTACTTTTGATTGAATCATTCTTATTTCAAATAAATGACTCATGAATCGATTCACCTCATGCGCAAACCTGTTATGAGTCACTGATTGAATCATTCATACAGAGAAAATAGGCTGATTGAATCATTCATTGCTCAAAGAATAATTATTTTTTGGTCGAACAGCATAAACTGTCCACAAAATATGTCAGCGGCCCAGCATTCATCTGTGCCCTGTGGACAAACCAGGCACTTAATGGCCAATTATATGAGCTCTGTGTCCTGAGCTGTAGCCTGTAATTCATTATGCGTAAAGAAAGCGAGGCTTTGTGTCCAACTCCAGTGGGCACAAAGCCACTGTTCAATCAGCCCTAACTAGGTAAATACCTTGGAACTGATA
This sequence comes from Chirona hameri, assembly GCA_036785665.1. Taxonomy (NCBI): domain Eukaryota; kingdom Metazoa; phylum Arthropoda; class Thecostraca; order Balanomorpha; family Balanidae; genus Chirona; species Chirona hameri. Next base: position 13,871 of record JAXIVJ010016941.1, on the reverse strand, counting down.
GGGTTAGGGGTAGGTACCTAAATACTTAGAAAAGGTAACTAACTCATACTTTGGTTCATAAACCACACAGTACACGCACACCTTTTTCACACGAAAGATTATCAAAAGGTACCCACCTTTTCCTAATTTTTAGGCTATACCATATCAAAAACTAAATAATAAACAAACATTTGCATGACCTCCGCACGTCCCAAATATCACTGTCGCATCGGCGCCGCTTTATTCCACATCATGCTTTATAAAAATAATACCTAATGCAAAATCAAAATAAATGTTCTATTCGCTTAAAAAAGTGAAACGTAAAGTCATTAATGCTTTTGGAGCTTGGAATTTGCAATTATAATAAATATTATAAATATAATTTTATAATCAAAATAAACAACACGCGTGTCCAATTGGCTCACATTCACATTCACATTCGGAAATACATTCGCGGACTATTTTGATTGGCTTCAAAATTGGTACACAGATAGATCACGACCTAGTCATCATTCTGGTAAAATCTTAGAGTCGCACATTCAAAATCAAAGGAGTTAGAGCAGGTCAGATAGGTTTAAGGTCAAATAGCGGACTATTCCGATTTGCATGAAAATTAGCACACCGGTAGAACATAACCTCCTTATCACGCTCATGGCATCTTAGACTTTAGAGTCGCACTTTCGAAATCAAAGGATTTAGAGCAGGTCATATGTTTAAGGTCAAACAGCAGACTATTCTGATGTGCATGAAAATTGGCACACAGGTAGAGCATGACCTCCATATCACGCTCATAAAATCTTAGAGTCGCACATTCAAAATCAAAGGAGTTAGACAAAGGAGTCGACACTTCCCTTTAATGTTGAGTGATTAAATCAAGATTGAATCATTCATTATGGTAATGTTGAGTGATTGAATCATGATTGAATCATTCATTATGGTCCGTGAATCACTGTGAATCGACTCATGACAAATATGAATCATTGACAAGTCTGTTCTGAGGGCGGCATAATGCGTTGTGAGGGCGGCCAGATGTCTTCTGAGGGTGCCAGGGTGCCTTTCAAGAGTGCTACAACGCTGTCGGTAGGCACAACGGCCGCTCTGGCGGCCTCCTGAGAACGCTACGGCGCCTTCGGCGCCGGCAAATCCTTTGCAAGAACGGCGTCGCGGCACCTTCGGCGCCGCGGTGCCCGCGGGCGCCGTTTTCTAAAGCAGGGGGCTTCAGCCCCTACCCCTGGATCCGCCCTGATATGTGCATACTTGTTTTTTATATAAAATTTCAACAACAACAAAATCGACATCGAAAAGTTGTGATTTCATTTTTAAATTGAGACTCGATCAATTGAATACCATACATGTTGCATAAGATAATGCAGAAAATAGATCAAAAGAAGGGCCCCATACATGTTGCATAAGATAATGCAGAAAATAGATCAAAAGAAGGGCCAGACTCTAGCAATGTATGCAGTCGGACGATCGGACACTGCAGCTTACCCCCACAACGAAACTAGTGTACACATTATTAGCTATTAGGTATGTACCTATGCTAGCTTGTGACTAGTGTTTAGTTATTAGTTACTAATTTATGGCTGGATTTGTTCCAAAAACACTTATCACGAAGTTAATATATTTTAGGAAGTTTCACATCGGGATGTGATTAGATTCGCCGGGATGGTTTTATTTTGGTAATGGTACAACAGGACATTAAAATGAATTTCGTCAGATGTCAGATGTCAGATGTCAGATGTCATATGTCAGATGTCAGATGTCAGATGTCAGCTGTCAGATGTCAGATGTCAGATATCAGATGTATTTGATTAAATGTTACACTTCTTGTTGTTGTGTCATACGGGTATCATGGCCAGCCAGCACAGCACCGACGCAACATATCGTAGGTGCCCAACAATCACTTCTCGGATCTGCTTCACGAACGCTATGGCGAACACGAAATCCAGGCAGAAGTTGAACGCCTCCATGTTGTTGGCGACCGCTCGAAATAGCTGGAAGTCGACCTCCTTTTCGTCATAAGCCAGCTCCATGATAAGCGCCGACGACTGCACGCCGTTGGATATCAGACAGCACACTGCCATCGCGGCAAGCAACACCTCGAGCCGATGTTCGGCCTCATGCCGCCGCTGGCTCCGCTGCTGCAGCCCCTGCCGCGGCGCGCTGCAGTTGTCGCCCACGGTCGCTGGCGGCGCCACCGTCGCTGCTGAGCCCAGCCGCCCACCGCACAGCTGAGTCACGCTAGCAACACTCGGCGGTGAGCTGACGCCCGGGCGTGCCGAGTTCTGGTGGCGTTCGCGGCGCTCGCGGCGCTGGATGGCGACGATGATGCAGCCGTTGCAGTAGAGGACGACGCCGGCGGGCAGCCAACGCACCAGCAGCTGCAGCGACCACTGGTAGCAGGGCCACTGCCAGCTGGCCGCTGCACCAGCCGTCAGCGCCAGTTCAAAGAAACTACCGCCTCCAACCGGACAGTGGTGCACCACCTGGTAACCCAGCACCAGCGGCGCGTGCAGCAGCAGCGAGACCAGCAGGGTGGCGGCGATCCGGAGCGGCCGGCCGGTACAGCGCCGCGCCGGCCGCCGCTGCCGCCACAGCTCATGACGCACGCGCACCGCCAAGTACCGGTCGTGCGTCATCCACAGCGTGACGCCCATGCTGAAACCGATCAACGCGTTCGCGACCGGGATGAAGACGACGCGCCACACGGCCTCGGCCTGTGAGCGCGGCACCAGCGTGCGGCCGCCGCACACCAGGCTCCTCTGCCGGGCCTCGAACAGAAACGTGGTGCCGGCCAGCGCCAGGACAACGCAGTCGGACACCATGATGCAGCGGAGGTAGGTGAAGACGCCAGCCGCGCGGAAGCGGGCGTCGCGCAGCGTCAGCAGCAGCAGCATACTGCCGAGGACGCCGGCCACGCTGATGATGGCGTAGCAGTAGATGTAGCCGATGACGGCGATGCGGCGCTCCTTGTCGCTCGTGCTCCAGGTGCAGTTGCTGATGATGTCGCACGACAAGCTGCAGTGGGTGGTGTTACACGGAGTCAGGGTCTCCGCGAGGACGGCATGACGGTCGCCGGGCGCAGCTGGCGGCGCCGCCATCGCTGCCGCGTCAGCGTTAGCGGTGCCAGCGTCGGGGTGCCAGCGGTGTCAGCGGCGTCAGCGGCGTCAGCGGCGTCAGCGGCGTCAGCGTCGTCAGCGACGTCAGCGGCGTCAGCGGCGTCAGCGGCGTCAGCGGCGTCAGCGTCGTCAGCGACGTCAGCGACGTCAGCGACGTCAGCGGCGTCAGCGGCGTTAGCGGCGTCAGCGACGTCAGCGACGTCAGCGGCGTCAGCGGCGTTAGCGGCGTCAGCAGCGTCAGCGGCGTCAGCGGCGTCAGCGTCAGGGCTTCAGCAGCGTCAGCGGTGACAGTATCAAGGCGTCAACGGCGTGAGTGAATAGCGCCAGCTCGTGAGTGGCGCCAGCTCACACCGACTGGTGGCCGAATGATGTGGTCGAATGATGTCGAATGATGTGAAGTTGTCCTCCGTAGAGCTTCGTCTCCGACGGATTACGGAGCGAGCCCTCGCCGACTCTCCTGGGAAAGGTGTGTTAGGAATGGCGAACCGGAGATGTAGTTTGCTTTCTTCTCAACATTCACTTACGTCTTACTCGGTCCTAAGAGCTGGCACGCGACGAGAAGCCCCTGCTTATTCCCCCTCACAGAGGACACTAGGGCGCGATGCGTCCACCTCCCCAGTCTGGAGCGTTCTGGTGGCCATATCGATCACGCTACACCCACACTGCACTGTCCATCGACGCATCTGCTGGCGATAGTCACGAAGATAGGCCTGAGCTGCCCTCGACACCAGTGCTGTAATGACCAATAACGACATCATAGTGATCTCTCGACAAACACGCAGTCATAGGGGCAGCACCGCAGGCATATTTAGAACAGGGCAATTGTGACGAGTATAGACAGTAAGCAGTGAATGGTCATTATCTGATACGCGAGGGAATCAAATATAATGTCAGATTCTTCACTGGGGGAATAACACAGATATGTAATACACTATTCAGCGTGACTTGCAACAACAACAAAAAATATGAGATAACTTAATATGAATGGGTCAGGGTCTTGGGGAACAATTGTTATAGGTAGGTATACATCTGGCATGTTCAATTTGGTTTTTCCTCCCTCCTCCCTCCTCCCTCCTCCCTCCTCCCTCCTCCCTCCTCCCTCCTCCCTCCTCCCTCCTCCCTCCTCCCTCCTCCCTCCTCCCTCCTCCCTCCTCCCTCCTCCCTCCTCCCTCCTCCCTCCTCCCTCCTCCCTCCTCCCTCCTCCCTCCTCCCTCCTCCCTCCTCCCTCCTCCCTCCTCCCTCCTCCCTCCTCCCTCCTCCCTCCTCCCTCCTCCCTCCTCCCTCCTCCCTCCTCCCTCCTCCCTCCTCCCTCCTCCCTCCTCCCTCCTCCCTCCTCCCTCCTCCCTCCTCCCTCCTCCCTCCTCCCTCCTCCCTCCTCCCTCCTCCCTCCTCCCTCCTCCCTCCTCCCTCCTCCCTCCTCCCTCCTCCCTCCTCCCTCCTCCCTCCTCCCTCCTCCCTCCTCCCTCCTCCCTCCTCCCTCCTCCCTCCTCCCTCCTCCCTCCTCCCTCCTCCCTCCTCCCTCCTCCCTCCTCCCTCCTCCCTCCTCCCTCCTCCCTCCTCCCTCCTCCCTCCTCCCTCCTCCCTCCTCCCTCCTCCCTCCTCCCTCCTCCCTCCTCCCTCCTCCCTCCTCCCTCCTCCCTCCTCCCTCCTCCCTCCTCCCTCCTCCCTCCTCCCTCCTCCCTCCTCCCTCCTCCCTCCTCCCTCTCCCTCTCCCTCTCCCGTCTCCGGCTGGCTGCGCACCTGCGGCAGTGCGCCGTCGTCCGCCGTCTAGGAGTCAGTCGATCGCGCTTTGCCGACAGCTACGGCCGGGTCGTCGTCGTCTGACCAAGCAGACGTCCGACCACAGCCGACGTCTGGCCACAGGAGACGTCTGACCACAGGAGACGTCTGACCACAGCCGGTTTTGACGCGACCAACTGACGCGGTGCACCCGCTCTCGGCTCGGACCGACTGACGGCAGTGACAAGTATTGAGCAGTGGACGTCACGTCACGTCGTGTGACGTTACATTGCGCCCGGGCACGTCCTGTCACGTCCATGTGTCTGGTCGCGGAGAGGACGTCGTTAAGACGTGGATGCTGTGTCATACATACGGAGCCGCCATTCTGCTGATCCTCCCGGGGGCTGTTTGACTGTGTTGCTGTCAGGAGGCGGTGGCCACAGTTGTGTGTCTGTGTGTCTGCTTTGCGCTGTGAGAGGAAGCTCAGAACGCAGGATCTGCTCCCTGTTCGTCACGGCAGATCTATTCGGTAAGTCTTATCCATTTCTCACATGGAATAATTTGCTAACATCTCAACTGACCTTTGTTATATAAATTTGTTATAATTTGTGTTTTGTTATTTACATTCATCTAAAAACTTGACACTCTCCCAGATAGGTAATGATACACTGAACCATTATGTTCATGATCACTATGCAGAGGCATGTTTTAATTTATATCTCACAACACCTCTACCGTCAGTGTTAGCTTTTTTCGAAGTGGCTTTAGCTTTGGGGGATTGAAGTCCACCACACGCTACACGTCCGTCGGACACATTGGGCGATTCATTGGGATTGAGTGGCCGAGTATTTTGTTCATACGGTTATAATTCCATACAGTCATGTGGAGTGAGGGAAATAATAATACGCTATACAGATAATATAGATTTAATCGCGCCGCTTGGTCGGTATACCGGGTGTTATCGGTCTTCCTTCCCACGGGTGTTTGAAATAATGTCCGAACGGAGTGAGGACATGATTTCTATGCATACAATGATAACCGAACGAAGTGAGGTTATTATTTTTGAAAATTGCACGAATTAAATGAGTGCCATTTTATTATTTCATGCACGAGTTTACGAGTACATGCAATTATAACACCCGTGGGAAAGAAGACCGAATGGCACTCGGTATACCGACCAAACGGCGTGATTATATTTATTAAAAACAAATGTTCGTCGTTCTCCAAATAACCCTGTCTAAACTCTAAAGGGGTTTTAGTTGGTGGGGGCATCCTCCATCCTCATCCTCCTTGTTGGGGGTGTCTTTTGGAATACAAGAATACAATAAAAGGGGGCATGTAAGTCTTTTGGGGATAGAAAAGTGAAAGCAATTGACAAGCATTAATGCTTAGTTGGTGCATAATAAAACGAATACGAAGTATTAGTTTCCAATGCATATAGAAAAGGTAGCTTCCGCTAATAAAATAATATTAAAGATGATCCTATATTCGTTTGAATTCCGTTCGTTCGTAACATTTAACCAATATCGTGATATAGAAACTGGTAAACGCAAGTTCGTCCCGCTGGAAATCAGGTATGTGATATCGGGATAATGTGCACATCGATTCAGTAGAATGGACAGATGTGGAATATTCCTGAGTAAATGTTCGGCGAATAGGCAGCCTATCCGCGCTCAGATAGGAAGAGCCGATGACGGTCTCGTCATGTCAGTTTGCTGTGCCCGCGCCCAGATAGGAAGAGCCGATGGTGGTCTCGTCATGTCACAGATAGGAAGAGCCGATGGCGGTCTCGTCATGTCACAGATAGGAAGAGCCGATGGCGGTCTCGTCATGTCACAGATAAGAAGAGCCGATGGCGGTCTCGTCATGTCACAGATAGGAAGAGCCGATGGCGGTCTCGTCATGTCACAGATAAGAAGAGCCGATGGCGGTCTCGTCATGTCAGTTTGCTGTGCCCGCGCTCAGATAGGAAGAGCCGATGGCGGTCTCGTCATGTCACAGATAGGAAGAGCCGATGGCGGTCTCGTCATGTCACAGATAGGAAGAGCCGATGGCGGTCTCGTCATGTCACAGATAGGAAGAGCCGATGGCGGTCTCGTCATGTCACAGATAGGAAGAGCCGATGGCGGTCTCGTCATGTCACAGATAGGAAGAGCCGATGGCGGTCTCGTCATGTCAGTTTGCTGCGAGGGTACGACACCAGCAGGATGGGATGGGTACTCAGGTGCACCACCGACAAACTGCCCTACAAGAACGATGCCGTTCGTAATGTTTACCTCTGCTATTACGGCTAAACCACGAATATCCGGCGCTCCGGGATATCCCCAGAGACCTTCTGCCCTGAAAACAAACCAACTAACTAACTAAAAAGATAACTAAAGGCTGAAACACAGTCTTCGCGCAGCTGCGTGAAGTGGATGCGGGTGCCTATTCAAATACATTGAAAGGAGGTTGCAACAACTGCACGATGCGTGACGTTGCGGAAAGAAAAAATCAACTGCTGAAATTGACCCATGTATTTGAATAGGCGCCCGGAGGCACCCGCATGCGTTTCCTGCAGCTGCGTAAAGACTGTGTTTCAGGTTTCAGCCTTTACTAACGTGCTTCTGCAAACGGTTTTATTTTCATTCTTTCATTCTTGTCAATTTTATTGCATGTAAATAAGAAAGGTCAATTCGTGTGTTGATCGGGGTCCTGCGTTTGGAGAAAACCGGGCGATAATATAATTATTCCCGGGAAAAATTATATTAATCAGACTTTTTGCTAAAAAAAACTAAAGACTCTTGCAATCACCACGGTAGAGAACCCAAGCTCGGGTAATCGTATCTGGATACGCATTTTTAACAGAATAGTTTCAACACGGGCGAACGACGAACATTTGTTATACATATTGTTCCAAGGCGTTTGTGAAACGGGCTTAAGCTGTTACACAGCAGTTGCTTTTCTGAGTTAAAACAATGAGGCCTGTGAAGCTGAGAACACTTCAAACTGTTAAAATGTAAATGCAATGTCCAATGCAAAACAATTTATATAATAAACTTCGATGAGTCAGGATTAAGTCAAATTTATGGGGCACACTTTACGTGAAAGAGGGGCAAGGACAACCGCTGGTGCATGTGCTATCTATCCTAACATACTGCTTATGGTGACTGAAGCTTGGTTACATAACTGCTTTGAACAATTTGTTTTTCCCTCATGTTCACACAAATGTGGGGTAAATATTGTTATTGCTAGGAGTGAATTAGGGCCATAAGAAAAAAAATTACATGAGTCAAAGATCCGTCAGTCAATACGCAGGAGCCTAAACATGAGTCTTAGCTCTGCACATTAGTCATGAGTTTTTATTTGTGAAGGAATTTAAATGTACCCCATTTAGCTTCATGTACATACCTATAGTTCGCCGCCGAAAATATTCTCTCAAAATTGAGTCGGAGGTAAGCCAGAGTAAAAAATGAATAATTGTTGAGTTGACCACTAAAATATGAACCGAGCATATCTATGGAGAAGTGGGAACGATTTCGGGAGGAAGGGTGAATGACAAACTGGGTCGTGACATAGCCGGAATTATTGTCGGAATGTGCCGTGTGCGGTAAACTTAGTTTTTTGTCTGTTTTTGAAACTACATGTCTTCTGTTTCTCCCGTGCACTTCACTAATATGGCCTACACTAGAGTTGTAATAGTCAGCTCCACGCCAACCTTACCAAAGCCGCCGGGCTTGGTGCTCGGCCTGGCATTTGATGCAAGCTCACATGCCGGGTATGCGCCGGGTATGCCGGGTATGCGCCGTGCTCACATGCCGGGTATGCGCCGTGCTCACATGCCGGGTATGCGTCGTGCTCACATGCCGGGTATGCGCCGTGCTCACATGCCGGGTATGCGTCGTGCTCACATGCCGGGTATGCGTCGTGCTCACATGCCGGGTATGCGCCGTGCTCACATGCCGGGTAAGCGCCGTGCTCACATGCCGGGTATGCGCCGTGCTCACATGCCGGGTATGCGCTGTGCTCACATGCCGGGTATGCGTCGTGCTCACATGCCGGGTATGCGCCGTGCTCACATGCCGGGTATGCGCCGTGCTCACATGCCGGGTATGCGCCGTGCTCACATGCCGGGTATGCGCCGTGCTCACATGCCGGGTATGCGCCGTGCTCACATGCCGGGTATGCGCTGTGCTCACATGCCGGGTATGCGCCGTGCTCACATGCCGGGTATGCGCCGTGCTCACATGCCGGGTATGCGCTGTGCTCACATGCCGGGTATGCGTCGTGCTCACATGCCGGGTATGCGCCGTGCTCACATGCCGGGTATGCGCCGTGCTCACATGCCGGGTATGCGCCGTGCTCACATGCCGGGTATGCGCCGTGCTCACATGCCGGGTATGCGTCGTGCTCACATGCCGGGTATGCGTCGTGCTCACATGCCGGGTATGCGCCGTGCTCACATGCCGGGTAAGCGCCGTGCTCACATGCCGGGTATGCGCCGTGCTCACATGCCGGGTATGCGCTGTGCTCACATGCCGGGTATGCGCCGTGCTCACATGCCGGGTATGCGCCGTGCTCACATGCCGGGTATGCGCCGTGCTCACATGCCGGGTATGCGCCGTGCTCACATGCCGGGTATGCGCCGTGCTCACATGCCGGGTATGCGCCGTGCTCACATGCCGGGTATGCGCCGTGCTCACATGCCGGGTATGCGCCGTGCTCACATGCCGGGTATGTGCCGTGCTGGAGCGTGACGGATCAATGCGTACAGTATACGATATACGTGATAATTTGCTATGTGAAACGGTACCCAACTCAGGCTACACGGTTCTTCTGTGGGGCACTACTTAATCATGTAAGGTGTGGTGCAGTGGGACGTTTTTTCTTAAATTTTTTGTTGCAGCTCCAGTCAGCACATTATCACATTATTCCATTATTCAGCACATTACTAGACTAAATATGAGGAATAATGTTATAAGGCTGCAAACATGAACGTAGTCATCGTCAGTCTCAGATTGCATTAATTATTTACTGGAAGATTTTCTATGCGTCATCATTTACAGACACAGCATCATTTGACCTTGCATGAGAAGACTTATCTTAGTTTTTCTCTATAAAATATACTATTTAACCTTCACTCGATGATCGGCATTACACTGTTTCACTTTCGATGCAATATACTCATCAGATAACATATAGAGCGGTGCCATATTAGTATTTTTCTTCATAAGGAAATTTGCAGTTAGAACTAACTACCCCAGAAATAGCGAGGTAAGGGTAAGGCAGGTTATTGAAAATGTTTCACAACAAATTCTTTAGTTTTATAATAAATAATAAGATTGATGGTCACTGCAATGGAACGATTTATCCTTGCTGCATTTTAAAATGTGTTGCTGTCCGTTGTTGTCGCTTCCGCTGTGTCAAACGAAGCGAAGCGACCAGCTGGCAACCGAGCGCCGCAAACTTGTCATTTTTCTACGACACCAACGGCCTCTGGAAAGGATATGGGATATGGGACCTTGGGAATATTCCCGAGGAACTCTGGGAATATATCATGCCGGTTACTCAGAAGCAACAATACTGCTTTTGAAATGGAGCAAATTGATCCTGAAATGTTGATAACTGTACTGTGATTGCCTAGAGCGTCCCACTTTTCAACAAAGTTGTCCGAACACCTTCGCCCCCTGCGATTCCCGTTCTCTGATGAAAATTATCAATAGGGACCAAGTTTGATGGATTTTGGTCGATAATCTTAATATCCGTTCAGTGGATGAAGTTATCGCCTCAAAGTCCCGTTTTAAGCACCGGTCCGTCATATACCCGATAGTAGAGCTTGGCGTTGACGAATCGCTTTAGAGTTTCTAATTGAGCTAGGATGACGAAACAAGATTCGTTGCATTGCTTAACGCTTGTGCTTTCGTCTCATACAGCCCCTGTAAATTTGACTGGCAACACCTGAGCCGTGACGTCTCTATTTCTACAGCGAGCCGGCTTTAGCGTGGTGGGCTATGGGAAAATAGGTGGTATTCGGGTCGCAATTTCAAGCATTTATAAAGTAGTTCGTTCAGCAGATGACACATACCTGTGATGCAAAAGGTCTTCCCTATTCATATCTGGGGTTGTTTGGGGAAAATTGAGTCAAAATTGTTGCCCAATAAATTGTTTTATGGAACGCTGCGTGTCTTCCAATAAATATAATTGTCAGCTTATCTGACGTTAACACGCGTCAGATTTTGCCCCCGCTGAGGGCGGGATGGGATTATAATTGATACATTGTTATGCACTGGATGTATACTACAAATATATGGTGTTAAGCCTAAAATCTAGTGAGGAAATGATGACGTAGGAACCAGGGCCGGCGCCACATATTTTCGGTTTGGAGGGGGCAGCTTTTCCCGAAAAAGAGCCCTTGGCAAAAAGGGCCCACCCAGCCTTCAATATTATGTAAAATATATTTAATATCATTTCCTTCTTTCTCGTTCCCGCACGGATTATCATTTATTTATGATCAAACTTGAACACTTTACATAGAGCATCACAGCCTTTATTTTCAAGTGGCATTGTGGCGTGCGTCACACAGTTCAAGTTTTTGCTCAATGTGACTAAGTTATCAACTGTAACTTTTTTTCATTTCTTGCGACGATAATGCCCATCAGATCGGGCATGGGCCCTGGATTTCTTGAGGGGTCCTCGGCTGGCTTGAGAAGGCCCTCCACCAGATTGAGAGGGCCTCAATCGGCTTTAGGGGCCTCAGCCAGCCTGAGAGACCTCAGTCGGACTTGAGGGGCCCTTGGTTGGTCTGATGAGTCTCGGATGGCCTGAGGGATCTCGTTGGGACCTGAGAGGGTCTTGGTTGGTCTGAGGAGACTATGATGGGCTGAGAGGCCTCTGTGGGACCCGAGAGGGTCTTCGTTGGTCTGAGGGGTTCTCGGCGAGGCCGACATAGCCCTTTCTCTGTCTGAGAAGCCCCTCGCTCTGCATGCCTCGGTACTACCTTGAGAGCCCTACTATAGCTGGAACAGTGCAGAGGAAGTCCTTGCTTTTCGGAGGAGGCCCTTTGACCTAAAACACGAAAGGGCTCTCAATTTTTCCGAGAAGCCTCCGACCAGCCTAAGAGAGCCCATAAACTCGCTGAGACGGCCCCAGGTGGCTTCTCAGGTTCAACAGGCTAAACTAGTTCCTCTGAGTTTCCTTGGTCGTCGCAAGAACGTCCTCAGCTGGCCCTAGCGGGCGCTCCACCAGCCTGAGGGTCCCCGGTGGCCGCCATTTTAAGAGGACCTTCATCAGGGATTAACACGCTGGTCTAGCCTAAGAGGATCCTCATTCGGCCTGAAAGGGACCTCACGTAGTCTGGGTGGGCCCCTTGTCTAGCCTGAGACGGTCCCGAGACAGTCTGAGCGAACATTCAGCTCGCCCGCCCGCCAGGCTGGCCGAAAAGGGCCCAGCTTGCGGTTAGAAGGGCAGCTGCCCCTTCCCCCCCCCCCCCCCCTGTGGCGCCGGCCCTGGTAGGAACGTTATAACACGTTGTTTTATAGCCTTGGTCAGGGGATGAGATCGCATCACCAATCACCATGCGTCTGCTCTGGCGCCATATTGTTTCGGAGCTACCCCAAACCGTTTAGATCCAGCAACTGAATACAACACACCGGCCGCGATCTGCTGATCTCGCCACGTGAAGCGTAACTTTGGCAGCCAAAGTAAAAACGGCCTACGGTAGGCAACAACTATTGCATACAGCTGCGGTTCCTTCATGCTATTCAGCTGTCAATACCTTGAGTGAGTATTAAATAACTCCGACTTTGTCACTGCAATGCTGTCCGTCACCAAATTCCATTAGCCGGGTCCGGGGCAGGACCGGGGGCCAGCCCGCTCTCCAGGTCCGGGTCAGATCCGGAGGCAGCCAGCTCTCCAGGTCCGGGGAATACCCGGGAGCCAGCCCGATCTCCGTGTGGGCGAAATCCGACGCTTATTACCGTCAGATAAGCTGAAAATGATCCTTATTGGAAGACATGCAGCGTTCCATAAAGCAATTTATTGGGCACAAATTTGACTAAATTTTCCCAAAATAACCCCAGATATGAATAGGGAAGACCTTTGGCATCACAGGTATGTGTCATCTGCTGAATGAACCATTTTAAAAATGCTTGAAATTGCGACCCGAATACCACCTATTTTCCCATAGCCCACCACGCTAAAGCCGGCTCGCTGTAGAAATGGTGACGCCACGGCTCAAGTGTTGCCAGGCAAATTGACAGGGGCTGTATGAGACGAAGGCACAAGCGTTAGTCAATGCAACGAATCTAGTTTCGTAATACTAGCTCAATTAGAAACTCTAAAGCGATTCGTCAACGCCAAGCTCTACTATCGGGTATATGACGGACCGGTGCTTAAAACGGGACTTTGAGGCGATAACTTCATCCGCTGCTCGGATATTAAGATTACCGACCAAAATCCATCAAACTTGGTCTCCATGGATAATTTTCATCAGAGAACGGGAATCCCAGGGGAAGGTGCTCGGACAACTTTGTTGAAAAGTGGGACGCTCTAATAAATGCCAATACAGCATGCTCTCACCATGAAGCCTTGACACATAGACTGTCCCGCAATACTGCAGTGCACTGCGGAACAGCCTACATCACTCCGCTGGCAGCCGCCTCACGTTCCCATGGATCTGAGACCTTTATTTTCCTCTGAACTATAAACATCGAACTTACGTCTTACATCCACTCCTGGTGCCGAGGTCAAGCGTGTTCAGCGTTTAATCAAAGAACGTATTGAAATATACCAGAACAAAACAGGATATGATTGGAAGCTAGCACGAATCATTCGGGTCATAAGTCATAAGCTTGCGCTGAGTATGTTCCTTCCGCACCGTGAATCATCCGGTAATAATGATTATTTAAGAGAAATTGAGTGGGACTACAACCAACGTCGCTGTTTGGTGCAATAATAAAAGCAATGCTGATGACTTCCTAACAAAAATATAGAAGTCAGGAAATTATTTTCAAGGAACTTGCAATGGTCAGTTTGCCACCCATGATTTGGTCATTTATCAGCTGGCTAAAGTAG
>JAXIVJ010016940.1:25000-27442 GCA_036785665.1 Chirona hameri | reverse complement strand
AGCCATTTAGTTGCCTGATGTCAGGAGCGATTTTGACCTTCACGCTCAGAACCGTACCGTCTGCCGCGAGACGACCCCGGACAGGCCTCACTGAGGCCGCCCCCGGGCTAAGAGTGACAATCTCCGATTACGTAACGGGCAGACGAAAGAAATCATGATTTTTAACTCTTCTATTGTTGTTGAATGTGCATAATGTACTACATGTGTACATGGCAGGGGCGGCGGAAGGCATTTTGGGATGGAGGCAAACCGTCCGCGGATCCAGTCATCCCAATTCCCGATGGAGGCAAACCGTCCGCGGATCCAGTCATCCCAATTCCCAACTCAATATTCGCAACAGTTGCAAGTCTGATATGTTATTATTTTTTTAGGTATCTAATATTATAGCGATAGTTCTCGGGGGTTATTTACTTTTTTCTTTAGCATTGTCAGCAGGTACACAATAAATTACTGACAATTATGTTTCCATTTCAAGCTTTCAGTTCATTTAATTTTACTAGTTATCTGAAATTGCTAAACATTTATTTTAGGCATTATCTTTCGGGCTTAAAAAGGACAGCAACAACATTTCGAAGCCGTAAAAAAACTGTTCCTAGTCATCGCAATCGGTGGCCCATTATACAAACATCTGAAAAACACGTTTCATATGAGCAATGTAATTTAATATGTCTCCGACTAATGCTGAAACTACCAACTCCGATTCCGACTTTGACTCTGCAGCCCTGCCTACTACATGTGTACATGGCAGGGGCGGCGGAAGGCATTTTGGGATGGGGGGCAAACCGTCCGCGGATTCAGTCATCCCAATTCCCAACTCAATATTCGCAACAGTTGCAAGTCTGGTATGTTATTAATTTTTTAGGTATCTATTATTATAGCGATAGTTCTCGGGGGTTATTTAATTTTCCTTTAGCATTGCCAGCAGGTGCAAAAATAAATTACTGACAATTATGTTTCCATTGCAAGTTTTCAGTTCATTTAATTTTACTAGTTATCTGAAATTGCTAAACATTTATTTTAGGCATTATCTTTCAGGCTTAAAGGAAATAGTTCACCTTGGAAAATTGTACCCAACACGATCTGATTATATTTTTTAATACAATTTATTTTTATATTGTCAAAAATGGCCTTATATCGCGCCGATTCAGGACAGAAGGCCGTAAATTTGTATTGTTTATCAAAACTATATGCATACTCTCTTGAGTGAGAGTCCTGACGTCACGCGAATGTCAAAAATGGTTCAGCCAATCAGATTCGAAAGTAGTCGTGTAAAGATAGACTCGCATTAGAGATGTGCCAACCGGCGGCCGGCGATTCGTTTGCTAGCACCAGCTGCAAGCTGATTGGCTGATGGTATAGTCTCTGCCCGGGCTAGAACCAGTACAACATTCTTTCGCCAGCACCGCATTCCTTCGCCAAAAAACTCAAATATATTCGGCTGGAGAGTCTTTTCAGTCAAGAAAACTTGCAGATAGGGGTTTCCCAACACGGGCTACAAAACTGCTATCTCAGTTTAAAACTTATGTTGAAGGTGAACTATTTTCTTTAAAAAGGACAGCAACAAATTTTGAAGCCGTAAAAACTGTTTCTAGTCATCGCAATCGGTGGCCCATTATACAAGCATCTGAAAAACACGTTTCATATGAGCAATTTAATTTAATCTGTCTCCGACTACTGCTGAAACTACCAACTCCGATTCCGACTTTGACTCTGCAGCCCTGCCTCCGACAGACCAATGGCTCTTTCAAACCACCTGATGACTATCGGAATGATCGAAAGCCCTCACAGATTTCCACATGGCCCTTCAGACTGGAATAGGGGCCTCTCTCAGGCTTCGTAAGGGCCCTCTCAGGCCGGGATAGAGCCCTTCCAGGCTTGGCAAGGGACCTCTCATACCGGACGATAGCCCTCTAAGGTTGGCTGATTATTTTCTCAAAGGAGCAGATGGTTCTCTCTTATCGACTAAGGTTTCTCTCAAGCCAAAAAAAGCTACATTTTAGGCCGATTGAGGGTCCTCTCAAACTGGCAAACGGCCAAACTGCTCAAAATCAAACTCAAACTCAAGCTCAAACTCAAACTCAAGCTCAAACAACAACGGTCCAAACTGCCCGTTTTCCAGTTTGAGAGGACCCTCGGGCCACCATAGGTCCCTCTAGGAAGGACAAAGCTCCTTTGAGAACGACAGAGAACCTAAGGCTTAGAAAATACCGTCTCAGACCAGCCGAGAGCCCCATCACGCCACCACCAGAACATATCAGACCTTGAAAACAACCATCCTTGGGGCGCGCTCAGGCCTGGCAAGGGCCTTGTCAGGCCTAAGAATATCCTGTCATGCAGCTGAAGGGCCATCAGACCGTCCAAGGGCCCCTCAGGCCGACAGAGGGTCCCCTCAGGTCAGGGGCGGCGCCACGGATTTATGGCAAGGGGGGGGGGGGGGGGGGG
>JAXIVJ010016940.1:0-20000 GCA_036785665.1 Chirona hameri | reverse complement strand
CCCCCCCCCCGCCACAGCGAAGGTGCCGCCGAGCACCGGCACGGCGCGGGTTAAAAATAAACACCTTAGTAATATTGTTGCGTTGCATCTTAAACTTCTGTTGGTTGTACAGCATTGCTGAAGTTATAGGCACACCTCTTGTTTAGCTAGCTTTAGCATATGATTGAATGAGTGTTACGGCTAACCACGTTTCTATTGTAATATTGTCCTCTTCACATCACGTTAACCCGCGCGTCGCTGCAGCGCGCTGGGGTCTCCAGCCGAACGCACGGCGCTGGGTGTAAATTTTACCTCCCCCTCATATCTTCCAAACCAATGACCGCAGCGAGACGCGTAAGGCGGCGATCGAAAGCTCTCAGTGAGAAAAATCTAACGCATACCCGGAATTCTTAAAATAAGGTCACCTGTCAGGTCAAGTCAGGTCAAATGTTAAAATTTAGGTATTTGGGTTTTTGGGCCATACTTTCCATCCAAAACCTTAGATTGTGACTATTATCTCACAAAGTGCTCTCAAATGTATAATTCATCTCCCCATAAGCAAAAGTGAAATTGTAAGCAAAGATCAAGGTCAAGGTCAGGTCACAAAAGGTCACAGGTCTACGAAAGTCATGCGATACATGTTGTATGGGTTATTTTACACGTATAATTCGATAGTAGCAGGCATTTTTACAACCTGACCCCCATATAATGGCCCTCAGGTCAAGGTCAGGTCACAAAAAGGACAACATTTTAAATTGATTAATATAAATAAAAAGGCATGTTTCAAGACCAGCTTTGTCTAAAAAAATACAACGGTGGCATTTATTTGTCTGTATCTGGTCACTAAAAGCCAAAAAATGTAACTACAAGAAATTAAGTCATGAGTTACTTATACCTTGGGAGCCATAAGTCAGTCAAAAATAAAGATATTGCTTTGAAATTTGGTTTCGGTATCGTCCATACTTGGTTCTCTAATATGCCTTCCGGGTTTTGAATATCTTTAAACAAAAATACTTTTGTGGAATTTTTCCGAAAAAAAAATCAGTTTTGGAATTTTTGGGGATCGAAAAACCGAAAAGTCGCAAATCTGAGATAGCCATTTGGAAGAGAATTTCATTTACTTTCTTCAAACGTTTTTTATTTGCGATTTGCATTAAAATTATATTTGCTAAGATTTTACAAACATTTAACTTTTTTCACCAAAAATGACATGACATGACGTCACTTAAACGTCATTATCTCTTAAACTACTTCACCAATTTCAACAGTATTTTGACAGAAGACGTACAATTCATGCAGCATAAGGTACAGAAAGTTTCACTTCGATATATATCATAATTTTCAAGTTATTGGGAAAATCTGGGAGGAGGGTAAATTTACCCCCCAGCGCCGCGCGGGTTAAGATGCTCAATCATAAGCTCAAGGACACATTTAGAAGGGATCTTGTTTTGTTTACTTAACGCAGGATTATGCATGCAGAACGGTGAGTCTCAGTTTGTTTTTATACACATCTTAAACTATCATACAACAATGTAACTACATACATCCTATAATCCTATAGGTATGGGTATTTATTGCTGGTCGTCTTATGTATGGGTTCCGCTCGCCTCTTCTGTCGCTGCTGATCCGCATATCATCCGTCTCGGGCTGTTCTTTTTTCAGCAGACGGTCGGGACTGTCTGCACCGGTATGGGCGCGGATAGGTATCAGAGTCCGGCCGACACCGCCCTCGCTCCGGCACGGCTCGGTCCTGTGCCGCAGTAGGTACTATCGCCGCGTCCCGGCCGGTCCCCGCCGACCGCAGCAGCACGACCCAGTCAGCTTACGGCGGCTTAACCGCGCCGCATGCGGCACGTAGCCGGCCTGAGCCGCTTTAGATCTGACAGTCGGTCAGGTCATCCGGCCGCATCACGCTGCCATGAAAGCCGCCGGCCCGTCCGAGAGGCCGGTCTGACCACGGCCCAATCGTCTCCACCATCAGTCAGACCGGAGCGGAGGACACTCCCTGGATCTCCCCCCCCCCCCCCCCCCTGTGGCGGGGCCTGAGAGCGGCGCTTTAATCTGGGCCGGCGCGGAGGGCGGCGCGGCGCGGCGGCGGCCAACCTGCTGCCGGCAGCGCCGCGCCGCCGCCGCCGCCGCCGCCGTCGCTGGCCGTCCGCTGCTATATAAGATTTGGCGCTCGGTGCAGACTGACACAGAGCTGTCCGGCGGCGTCTCGGAGCAGGACAGAGCCGCGCCGCGCCACGCTTCCCAGACCACACGACCGGCTGCAGTCAGAGCGCAGACCAACTAATCACACCGCTGTCACCAACTCCCAGCAACAGGACAACAGAGACAAGGTGAGTGGCATTCATCCCTTCTGCTGGTTTGTTGATTAATTTGGGAATTAATGGTAAACAAACGTGCACATAGATCGTTCTTAGATGTTTTTGCTCAGATGCTTTATTTTAAAGACGTAGGTACTCAGAGCCATTAAGTAAAACAAAAATACGATTGCAGTATTTAGCTAACCTGTCTTGTTGGACGGACACTAAGCGGACCCAGAGATGGAGCATCGGAAACGATCCCTTCCTGAAACGAAACACTGAAATTTGCTGACAACTTCCTGAATTCGGTAGAAATTTAAGGAGCCTTTGCTTAGACAATTGATTTTGAAACTGACTTTAATGCACGAGTTAGAAGAATCTTATGATTTCTTTTTACATTTTATCAGATTTTCATGTCATATTTTTTTCCCCTCCGCCAACGTATTTTGGCGGCTCTGGATTTGCCAGTGTGGACGGACTGTGGGATCTTATGGACTCGTACTATCCCATGGTGAATTCCCAGGAAATCGACCGAGTTCATTGATCCGACGGTTGGCAGACTTTCCAATAACTTCGCTATGGGCGATTAAATGATGAATAGCGTCGATTCGGATCCGAGTGTCTAAACATATTTTCCTCCGTTACAAAGCGACTACGCAAAAAGCCATTGACTTTGTTGTTATTTTTGCATTCTTTCGTTGCATTGACCTTTGTCAATTCCGTAAAACTCTGGTATTAAAGGAAGCTGTGACAATTTCATTATGCAAAAGAAATAGTAAAATTGCAGGAACGTTGACATGACATGCAGTTCAGACTAACACATGACGGACGTGTAAGAGATCAGGCTGTCGTATTCACTGACCAGTGATCCGTCGAGGCCGTGCGCTCGTTACCTAGTCGCGTCCATTCATCATTTGACGTCAGAAGGCGGCGGCTTCTCAGAACAGAGTAGCACGTGACCCTCCGTAGCCGGCGGCACTTTTACTCTGTGTGCCGGCTAGCGGCGCCCGTCCGAGACCCGAATTCAAAGGGAATATGGCACAGCTATCGGCTCGTAGTCGCATGCAGAGGCTAGTTGAGCGCAGGACGCTGGTGGCCGCCCTTACTTGGGAATCGTGAATGGCGGTTAAGAACAACTTTGTCGCAATTGAATCGAATGAGCTGGCAGACATAAAGGTGTCTTTATGTGCATATAACCCTTACAAATAAACTGACTAACACTTTTAACGTTCCCGCTCAGACATCCTCAACATTCTATAGGAAAGTTTATCAGCCGTTGTATTGTGGTCACAACCTGCACCAAAAATCCGAACTTCTCGTAGCAGTAGGAAACCCGGTCCTATGAATGACCACCAAGGAAGGAAAACACGGCTCGTCACCTCGGTGCCGTGCCGTTCTGTCCTCCCCGGCCCTCGAGGCACCGGCGGCCGATGGTTGGGCGCTCGCTCCCCCCCCCCCCCCCCGCTACTGCTGGACTACGCGGCCACCCAGTCTCGGCTTTCTCCTGGCGGCGCGCCGCTGCTGCTGTAGGGCGGCGGCGGCGGCGCCGGGCCGGCTGCCGTTGCAGATTGCCAGACGGTCCCACCGAGCTGGGAGTGCCACCGCCGCCGGCCGGCCCTTCCGACTGTCACCCGCCGATAATGAGCGGCGCAGCCACCTGCACCGCTGCAGAGCCATCCCGTGACGTCACCGATCGCTGATCAGGCGTCAGGCCGGCTGCGGCCGCCGGCGCGTCACTGTTGCCATGGAGACAGCAGCTGGCGGGCGGCTGCACGCGGAAGGGCAGGCGGGTGGCCGGACGGGTTTGTTGACGTTTGCACAGTTGGCAGGCGTCGGAACTTTCGTCCGGGTGGGTATCGATGATGTTCACAACGCCGGACGCCGGCCAAGTCTGCCACCTGGACAGACGCCGGCCAAGTCTGCCACCTGGGCAGACGCCGGCCAAGTCTGCCACCTGGGCAGACGTCGGCCAAGTCTGCCACCTGGGCAGACGCCGGCCAAGTCTGCCACCTGGACAGACGCCGGCCAAGTCTGCCACCTGGACAGACGCCGGCCAAGTCTGCCACCTGGGCAGACGCCGGCCAAGTCTGCCACCTGGACAGACGCCGGCCAAGTCTGCCACCTGGACAGACGCCGGCCAAGTCTGCCACCTGGACAGACGCCGGCCAAGTCTGCCACCTGGGCGGACGCCGGCCAAGTCTGCCACCTGGACAGACGCCGGCCAAGTCTGTCACCTGGGCGGACGCCGGCCAAGTCTGCCACCTGGACAGACGCCGGCCAAGTCTGCCACCTGGACAGACGCCGGCCAAGTCTGCCACCTGGGCAGACGCCGGCCAAGTCTTCCACCTGGGCGGACGCCGGCCAAGTCTGCCACCTGGGCAGACGCCGGCCAAGTCTGCCACCTGGACAGACGCCGGCCAAGTCTGCCACCTGGACAGACGCCGGCCAAGTCTGCCACCTGGGCAGACGCCGGCCAAGTCTGCCACCTGGGCGGACGCCGGCCAAGTCTGCCACCTGGACAGACGCCGCATATCTCGGGCTGGAAGCATGCCCTTGGTTATCAGAAATCCAGCTCTGAGTCGACTACAGCGCCATTCAGGAATAATATGTGTCGGCAGCGTGCATATTAGATACGTATGCATGACGCTGTCAGTGAGATCAAAAATGTATGTTTGCCTGTCTCTGGCAGACGTTAGTAGCTGGCCACTGATACCAGCTCCCGGTGTCATGTTTTGCAAATGCAATAGTTGCAGCGTCTTCATTCATTCAGAGTGGTGTTGCCGTTGACATCAGGTGCGGTGGGTAAGCCCAGCCATCAGATCATCATAGTAACATAGGACATTGCCATGCAATGACCACTCCTTTCGCAGACCGAACACACTTGCAAAACTGACGGGTAGACGTCGATATGCCGAAGAAGGAAGAGGAAGATGATACTGGAGGGTCACAGACAGCATCCAATATACTGGACGTGAAACCCAGACTATCGCTGGCATACATTTATCGTTCAGCGACTGCACCCTCTGTCAGCTGCTGTCCACTTCGAGATTAATAGTGCGTCCTCTGCTTTCACATCTGCATGATGGCTGCAGAAGCTCCAGTCTCATCTCCCATGATGGCTGCGGCAGCTCCAGTCTCATCTGCCATGATGGCTGCGGCAGCTCCAGTCTCATCTGTCATGATGGCTGCGGCAGCTCCAGTCTCATCTGCCATGATGGCTGCCGCAGCTCCAGTGCCGATCTCAGACCCAGCGGTCTCACATCTGTACGATGGCTGCAGCAGCTCCAGTCTCATCTCCCATGATGGCTGCAGCAGCTCCAGTCTCATGATGGCTGCGGCAGCTCCAGTCTCATCTGCCATGATGGCTGCAGCAGCTCCAGTCTCATCTGCCATGATGGCTGCGGCAGCTCCAGTGCCGATCTCAGACTCAGCGGTCTCACATCTGCCATGATGGCTGCGGCAGCTCCAGTCTCATCTGCCATGATGGCTGCGGCAGCTCCAGTCTCATCTGTCGTGATGGCTGCCGCAGCTCCAGTCTCATGATGGCTGCGGCAGCTCCAGTCTCATCTGTCGTGATGGCTGCCGCAGCTCCAGTCTCATCTGCCATGATGGCTGCCGCAGCTCCAGTCTCATCTGTCGTGATGGCTGCCGCAGCTCCAGTCTCATGATGGCTGCGGCAGCTCCAGTCTCATCTGTCGTGATGGCTGCCGCAGCTCCAGTATCATCTGCCATGATGGCTGCGGCAGCTCCAGTCTCATCTGTCGTGATGGCTGCAGCAGCTCCAGTCTCATCTGCCATGATGGCTGCCGCAGCTCCAGTCTCATGATGGCTGCCGCAGCTCCAGTCTCATCTGCCATGATGGCTGCAGCAGCTCCAGTCTCATCTGTCGTGATGGCTGCCGCAGCTCCAGTCTCATCTGCCATGATGGCTGCGGCAGCTCCAGTCTCATCTGTCGTGATGGCTGCAGCAGCTCCAGTCTCATGATGGCTGCGGCAGCTCCAGTCTCATCTGTCGTGATGGCTGCCGCAGCTCCAGTCTCATCTGCATGATGGCTGCAGCAGCTCCAGTCTCATCTGTCGTGATGGCTGCAGCAGCTCCAGTCTCATCTGCATGATGGCTGCCGCAGCTCCAGTCTCATGATGGCTGCCGCAGCTCCAGTCTCATCTGTCGTGATGGCTGCAGCAGCTCCAGTCTCATCTCCCATGATGGCTGCCGCAGCTCCAGTCTCATCTGCCATGATGGCTGCCGCAGCTCCAGTCTCATGATGGCTGCGGCAGCTCCAGTCTCATCTGCCATGATGGCTGCGGCAGCTCCAGTCTCATGATGGCTGCGGCAGCTCCAGTCTCATTTGTCGTGATGGCTGCAGCAGCTCCAGTGCCTATCTCAGACTCAGCGGTCTCACATCTGCCATGATGGCTGCGGCAGCTCCAGTCTCATCTGCCATGATGGCTGCGGCAGCTCCAGTCTCATCTGCCATGATGGCTGCGGCAGCTCCAGTCTCATCTGCCATGATGGCTGCGGCAGCTCCAGTCTCATCTGCCATGATGGCTGCGGCAGCTCCAGTCTCATCTTCCATGATGGCTGCGGCAGCTCCAGTCTCATCTGCCATGATGGCTGCGGCAGCTCCAGTCTCATCTGCCATGATGGCTGCGGCAGCTCCAGTGCCGATCTCAGACTCAGCGGTCTCACATCTGTACGATGGCTGCTGCAGCTCCGGTGCATAGGCGTACACAACGGGGGGGACGGGGCAATTGCCCCCCCCCCCCCTCCTGAAGGTCTGTACGTGCCCCCTTTGGTCGAAAAAATTTCAAAGATGTGAAAATATGCCCTTCTAAAAATATAGTGGGCAAAATCTTTTTTGTGGGGTACTTTATGCGCCCCTGATAAAAAAATTGCCCCCTCCTGGAGCGAATCCTGAGTACGCCACTGCTCCGGTGCCGATCTCAGACGCAGCAGTCACCGGTCGGCCGCTGCACTCTTCTGGTCAACATATTCCGCACCGAGAACACCGAGGGTTCGGCCACTCCGGAGGCTCGGAGTCCCGTGTGTTCCGGGGTCCCGTGTGTTCCGGAGTCCCGTGTGTTCCGGGGTTCCGGGGTTTCGGAGTGCCACCATGACAGCTCTGTCCAAGTCTGCCACCATGACAGCTCTGTCCAGGTGGCAGACTTGGTTTGTTCCGGGTTCCGGGGAGGGTTTATGGCCGACTCGGGACGGGACAGGTTCCGACAGAGCTGTCATGAGGGACAGGTTGCCGACAGCTCCTCCAGACCAGCCCCTTCCGGTGGTCCCAGCCTGCCGTGACAGCACGCACTCGCTCTGACGTTACGTCTCACACTTCTCGATCCCTGCCTGCCCTCACGACCTGAGCTATCCCAGTGACCTGTGGTGACCTGGTGACCCGAGAGATGACCGTGCCTGATGACCTGAGGAGCGTCTCTGACCTCTGTCCGTCCCCGTCGTCCCCCATAGCCGATAGGCTGGCTGCATAGCCGAGTCAGAGGCCGGGCACTGCTGGCGTCGATCAGCGGTGGTCTCAGCTGGACCACAGACCACTCGGTCAGCGGTGGTCTTAAACCAAACGGTTATTCATTCAATTCTCAGCGCTATTCTCAGTGGTCTCAGCGCACGTTTTGCCACGTTTTGCCCGCCCGCACGTTTTGCCACATCGAATGGTGCCACCCGCGTTGAAATCGGCCCGGCCGTTTGGGCTCCACGTGCCAATATGCTCCGTCGGACAGACACACAAACAGGCTCCTCCCACTTTCCGAGCGACGACCCGGTGGAAATCTTCGAACTCTGAAAAACATGTTAACATGTTTCTCATTTTTCTACGATTTTAAATAAGCTGTTTCAATAAATTAGGTTGTTCCTGATCCTCCTATTGGTATTTATATGAAGCTGTTGATGCTACCAGTAGCCAGGTCATAAGCCTGTAGGATCGACGGAATACGCGATAGCGATGAGGAACAGCGCTATAAGCACAACTATTTTTGTGCTGATACCAGTTTATCCCGTTGTCGTGGGCACAGTGATTGAGGTTTAACCCCATTTGATGTATAGATAGTAGATACCACAACACATTATTATGGTCAAGGATGCAACAGGACCGAGGAAAATAATCTTGGTCCGGCAGGGAGGCAAGGTCAAGAAAAGGGCAAGGGAGTTGTCATAAAACCAAAACTTGCGAAGCATATATTGTGGTCAGTCACCGAAGTTCGTCATCCAACGGCGGCATAAGTGCGTTCAGTAATTGCTGGAAAATGGTATCGACATACCTGCAATCTACCATGTAATGTTTCTTCATCGGAGGATCGTCCCGTTGATACAAAGGCATGCCCAGATACCCTGCTGACCCTGACTGCCCCCCAACTGCTCCCGATTGACCCTGACTGACCTGCACTCTGTTTCTGCGGCAGATGTTGATGAGCTGCGTACTGTTGGCGGCCGGCCTGGCATCGGTCGTCGACGCCCAGTCCCAGTACTGCCGCTTCACCCCCAAACACACCCTGTGCCAGCATCAGGTGAGAACGAACGCCCGCGAGACACCACGAGACACCACGAGACAGCAAGAGACAGCAGATGAGCTCGGTGCGCACGGCAGCTCGGCAGCTGTGGATGCTCGTTTGTGGGTCTATGACCTTCCATGTGGGCAATCAAACTTCAATAATCTTATCCCAGACAATGGGTTTTTACACAGAGAAACGACCCTAGCGCAAGAATCCACACATGAATACATGGCTATGCACAGAGTATCCGATGTATGATCTCTCAACGCAGTCAACAGGACCTGCATTCAGCCTAGGCTGAACTATATGATGATGATGACGTATTTGATGTAAATGCGTCTGCGAAATGTCCGTGATCGCGTAGATGATTACCTAACCTCCTTGACAACGACACGGAACTTCACTCACCAGGGCAGCGGGTCCGTGTCCGTATTTACATCAAATCGGCACGACCCCCGCTCGAACCGCCCCTGACCACCCCACGCGCGTCTGGCTCGGCCAGGGCAGGATCTGGAGAGGGGAGGGGCTCGGCCAGGGCAGGATCTGGGGAGGGGAGGGGCTCGGACTGCCGTCTGCACGGCGGTGGTCCAGACGACAGGGGCACCGTCTCGTGACCACGTGACCACAGGCACAGACAATCCGGTCCACTCGGCTCATCTGAAAGGCTAATGCTGACCGGACACTACGTGTTAATTCGCCGTGCGGGCTGCGGGGCTGTGGCGGCGGTGACGGCAGCGGTGGCGGCGGTGTGCTGGTGTGGTGAGGGTAGCAACAGTCACGTCGCCCCGACACCGCCGCCGCCGCCCGGTCACTCCGGCCCTGCGAGCCCGAGGGATTTGAACCGGAAGCTGGGTAGGCATGCACTGCCGCGGCGGAGGCGTGCTCCAGAGGCGGCCGCCGGTGGGCCTGCAGCTGCGCGTCTGGTGCTGCTACTGCTGCGCTGGGTCCAGCCTGGTGATATAACATCAGCAGCGCGCAGCTGCAGCCGGTCCGCGGCGGGCGCCATACCTGGTTGGCCGGTCCGCGGCGGGCGCCATACCTGGTCGGCCGGTCCGCGGCGGGTGCCATACCTGGTCGGCCGGTCCGCGGCGGGTGCCATACCTGGTCGGCCGGTCCGCGGCGGGTGCCATACCTGGTCGGCCGGTCCGCGGCGGGTGCCATACCTGGTCGGCCGGTCCGCGGCGGGCGCCATACCTGGTCGGCCGGTCCGCGGCGGGTGCCATACCTGGTCGGCCGGTCCGCGGCGGGCGCCATACCTAGTCGGCCGGTCCGCGGCGGGCGCCATACCTCGTCGGCCGGTCCGCGGCGGGCGCCACACCTGGTCGGCCGGTCCGCGGCGGGCGCCATACCTGGTCGGCCGGTCCGCGGCGGGCGCCATACCTGGTCGGCCGGTTCGCGGCGGGCGCCACACCTGGTCGGCCGGTCCGCGGCGGGCGCCATACCTGGTCGGCCGGTCCGCGACGGGCGCCACACCTGGTCGGCCGGTCCGCGGCTGGGCGGTCCCGGCCGACCTGAGGCGCCGTACAACACCGGAGCTGCCGTCACCGGCGTCACCACTCCGTCACCCAGCACCGCTGTTGTCACCGATAGCGGCTGGCCGGGGCGGAGAGGACAGTCGACCAGAGCAGCGGTGGGAGGACCACGTGGCCTGTCTCAGAGCAGCGGTGGGAGGACAGTGCCGTGCGCCGGCCAGACTTTCCCAGATCTTATCCCAGCTCCGATGCCTATAGACGGCACGATTCGAATTAATCGGTTTATTTTTATCTAGAAACCACTGACTGTTTCTCATTGAATGAATATCGAATGTGAGCTGCGTCAGCACAGGAACACATGGTCATAGTGATTCAGCTTCGAAAGTCTCTCTAGGTTGCAGAATATTATCACTTTGATAGGATATTAAACTAATCAGTTAAGGGATGTCGGTTTATGATTACCGACTAGCCCAGGCACATTCTTAAGATCATTTTGTCGCTACATTACATCCAACCACCAAACGTAAACACATCAGAATATCTGTGGCCGAGGAAGTGAACACCTGTTGATGCTTTCTCTTGCATGACAGCGGCGCGATACTGTCCGGCTGAACATGTTTATGGCTATTGACTTATCACCTGCCCATGCGTTAAATAGTGAGGACCACACCCAACATAGTTTAATGGGTACCCGAGCTCTTGTGCGCTCTGAAATGCAAAGTAAATGTGTCACGCTGACCAAAGGAAAAGCAAATCCCCCCTCAAGGATTGATCGATAGCTGCAAATTGATTGCCTCGGTTTTACAGCTGCTCACTATCTGGACGGGGGAACTGTATTTCGCCTGTCAGCCTGAGCATGTTCTGAACTTCACGCGGGACCTATCTTAGGACCTGCCGTTGACAGGCAGTTGGGTGCAGAGGGTATGACCGAGATAGTCAGTGCCGGTAGGACACTCTGGCGTATTAAAGTATTATGTCTTTACCGTAAAACGCCAAAACCTGAGCTGATACGGGGAATAACCCGACACTGACTATCTCGGTCATACTGCTGTCAGCTGAATAGCTGACCGCCTGATGGTATTTCGTTATACGGAACCGACTGGGGGAGGGGGAGGGGGGGGGGGGGGAGGGGGACTAAAAGTAGCACACCCTGCTATCTCAGGATCTATCAGTCGGATATAAACAAATCAAACGCCGTTAAAAACCCCTGATCCGTCCCATCTCAGAGCACGCCATTGGATCCCAATTCATTGACCTGTGACGTCACAGAAAGGTCGAAATAGGTAAAAATCGAGCTTTTTACAGCAGGCGGTATAAAAGCCACACATTGTAACACACAAACAGAAGTGCAGGCACCTATTATGCCGATATAACAGGTATAATGCAAAGCACCTGTTCTTCAGTAGTCAAGGAGGACATTTTGGGAGTGAAATCGAAGAGGGCAGGTCAATTTCAGGTCATGAAAGGTAAACATACGACATTGCTGAACATTGCTTTGGGCCAAAAGTAGCATGACATGACGTCACTAAAACGTTGTTTTCTCAAAAGCGTTTGGATGGAATTTATTTTGCCTTTGTAGGAGCGGGTAAAATTGATGAGGGAGAAGGTACCGAAAATCTAGTGTCGATATATGCACGCGTATTTGAGTTATTGAGAAGAAAAAAAAACGGAGGGGGTGCTACTTTTAGCACCCCCCCCCCCCCCCCAGCGGGTCGCAGGATAAATAACATTTTAGTTTAAGATAAAGTTGTGATATACGAAATAGTAAAAAGATGTTAGGCGTGAATCCAACATCCACTGACCGCAGCTGAATAGCTGATCAACTGTATGTACCGACTCAGCAGCTCAACCAAAACTTGGTAACTGCCAGAGCTCATCCAACATCGCCTTGGCTTCCGGCTAAACTTTAACGAGTGTTCATGGGGCCTTAAGAGGAACATTTTGTGATCGTCTGATGTTTGTGATCGTCTCCCGAAGTGTAAATGTTCGTTTGATATGGCCGCGCCGTAGAGCACCTGTTCACCGGCGCACCTGCGACACTGGCGTGAACATATGTTCACCGGACCGGCACACAGCCGATAAAGTAAGCCGTTTTCAGGCCTGCTCACTAGTTTGTGCCGTTAATCCGGTCCATTCCGCGGCGGCCCGACTGTCGGCCTGCATAGCAGCTCCGATGGCCTGGCGTCGGACGGCTGCCCTCCGCACGCTGACCGTGCATGTGTATGTGTGTCTGTATGGCACACCCTCGGCGCTGCCTAACACACTCCCACGGCCGCCCTCGGCGCTGCCTGACACTCCCACGGCCGCCCGCGGCGCTGCCTGACACTCCCACGGCCGCCCTCGGCGCTGCCTGACACTCCCACGGCCGCCCTCGGCGCTGCCTGACACCCCCACGGACGCCCTCGGCGCTGCCTGACACTCCAACGGCCGCCCGCGGCGCTGCCTGACACCCCCACGGACGCCCTCGGCGCTGCCTGACACCCCCACGGACGCCCTCGGCGCTGCCTGACACTCCCACGGCCGCCCTCGGCGCTGCCTGACACCCCCACGGACGCCCTCGGCGCTGCCTGACACCCCCACGGACGCCCTCGGCGCTGCCTGACACTCCCACGGCCGCCCTCGGCGCTGCCTGACACCCACGCGGACGCCCTCGGCGCTGCCTGACACCCCCACGGACGCCCTCGGCGCTGCCTGACACCCCCACGGCCGCCCTCGGCGCTGCCTGACACTCCAACGGCCGCCCACGGCGACCGATCCGATATAAAAACATCTCTTACCGTCACCGTTACAGCTTTACGAGACTAAAATTGGCCCATGAATCATGCATGGACCACTGCCTGCACCGTCCATCGTCTCGGTGTTGGTCTCAGACGGCTGACCGGTGACGACCCCCCCCCCCCCCCCTGTCCGGGGGGGGGGGCCTAGACGACCCCCAGCGTCCGGGGCGCGCCCGGCCGCCCGGCCAGACGACAGGCAGCTTATGGCGGACGACGTGTGCAGGCTGCGCTCTGACCGTCTGACCGTCCGACCGTCTGACCGTCTGACCGTCTGACCGTCTGGTCGTGTGACCATCTGACCGTCTGACCGTCTGACCGTCTGACCGTCTGGTCGTGTGACCATCTGACCGTCTGACCGTCTGACCGTCTGACCGTCTGGTCGTGTGACCGTCTGGTCGTCTGACCGTCTGGTCGTCTGACCGTCTGACCGTCTGGTCGTGTGACCGTGTGACCGTCTGGTCGTGTGACCGTCTGACCGTCTGGTCGTGTGACCGTCTGACCGTCTGACCGTCTGGTCGTGTGACCGTGTGACCGTCTGGTCGTGTGACCTGTTCGCTGGCCACCCCAGCCATCAGTCTCACTGTACCGGGGCACATCGTAGCTCTCGCGGCGTAATCCGGACTCACAAGGCCACCCAGCCGGGCCAGACAGGCTCCCGGCCCCAGCCGCCGGATACGACCGACAGCCGAACTCCCCTGTCCCGGGTAGTTCGACAGGCCGCCGGCTCAGACACTTAAGAGGCATATTTATTTTGGCGTTGAATGACAGCGGGTCGGCTCCCGGCGCGCGGTTCAGCTTTACGGCGCCGAGCTGTTGGACCAGGTGAAGTTTGTTTTTGTGTGTGAGGCGAGGGTGTCGCCGGACACACGGCCGTCGTAACCGTGCGGAACTGGAAGGGGACAGGAGCAGACCGCCCTGTCCGGGGGCTGCGTGCCAAGGCTGCCCACAGGAACAGCGTGGCCTCCGGGGGACACGTTCCGGGATGACCCTTCACTGCTCCATTTCGTCATCAAAAAGGTCGCAGGCGCGATCTTAAGGGACTTGCCTCTGTGAGCCCCATGGAGCCACTCAGGTTTTCAGTTTTCTGGTAAAGAGGAGACATTGCATTACAATGAAAAAATATCTGATTGTGACATGCCAGAGTTGTGACGTACCAGAAGTACCACAATGACATGCATACACCTCGACTTTTCCGTAGAACCTGTGAATCTGCATAGCAAAGTGCAAACCCCTAGCAACTGAATTGGTTCCGTGTTCCAGCACAGCTTGTAATCGTGCGCCGTCTTCCCGTGTAGGGTGTTATCCAGGCAGCAGTGATGCCGGCACCGCCCCCGTCGCGCGCGATAGCAATACATATAACATCACTTCAATGCATATTTCATGATCTGACAAACTGGAGCAGGATTTTCCTCGATGAGCAGTCCATTTTTGGCCGCAATAACAACAAAGTCGTCACGACAGCGTGCCGGTGCGCCGGCCGGACAGGGCCGGGTGTCGCTGCGCTCAATCTAATCCGCCTGTACGTGTCCCGTCCGGCCCCCGTCCCTGCTGACCGTCCCGCCTCGCTCTCTCTCTCTCTCTCTGCCGCCAGGGTGTCGGGTCGCGCTGTGACCAGATGCAGGCGCAAGGCGTCACTCCTCAGGAGGCCAAGTACATCGTGGCCGAGCACAACGAGCTGAGATCCAAGGTGGCCAGCGGGCGGGAGACGCGCGGCAAGGTCTACAGCCAGCCGCCAGCGGCCAACATGAGACAGCTGGTGAGTCACGTGTGCTCGCTCTGTCCCTCAGGGACCGCTGAGCAGGCTAGTCCACGCCTGAACTGCTGCTGCTGCTGCTGCTGCTGCGCGAGACTGCAACGCGGCCAGTGGACGGTAGTACTGGAGACTGCAGCTCGTCACAAGACAATATCCTGGGCTGCGGAGACTGCAGCGCGGCCAGTGGACGGTAGCACTGGAGACTGCAGTTCGTCACAGGACAATATCCTGGACTGCGGAGACTGCAGCGCGGCCAGTGGACGGTAGCACTGGAGACTGCAGTTCGCCACAGGACAGTATCCTGGGCTGCGGAGACTGCAGCGCGGCCAGGGGACGGTAACACTGGAGACTGCAGTTCGTCACAGGACAATATCATGGGCTGCGGAGACTGCAACGTGGCCAGTGGACGGTAGCACTGGAGACTGCAGTTCGTCACGGGACAATATCGTACCTTGTTACTCCGAACTCTGGCTGATCTTTTACGGCTTCCGGCGGCAGTATTCTGTTCGTGTGCAGCATTATTTAATGCACAGGTCTCACTCACAAAGGCAAGACGTGTTATGTAACGAACCCCGGACAAAATGTGTGCTGAATACTTTTGTGATGTCGCAGTCAAAACTAATCAACACTTGAGGGACCAGTGTATTGGTGAAGGCTACCGTTCTCACAAATGGTAATTGAGTGACACGGCTCTGTCCCCTTTGCAGGAGTGGGATGACGAGCTGGCCAAGGTGGCTCAGCGGCACGCCGAACAGTGTGTCTTCCAGCACGACTGCCGCGACTGCAAGCGCGTCGGTGAGTGCCCCGCCTGCCTCGGCAGGTATTGGCGGATCCGACCAAATCTAGGCGAATATCGCTTATCTTCATGGATGGTTCGGTAAATAGCTGCAGGCGTCTTTTTCACGACCTGGGAATCTTTGCGAAGTTCTCCGGACTGCGTCCGAACATAGCAAAAACGCAGGCAATGTGGGTAGGGCATGATGTAGAAAATAGACCGCAAGTATGTGAGGAACTACCGATTCAGTGGACCAAGCAGATGAAAGTTCTGGGAATTATTTTTGAAAACAATTTCCAGAATATGTGTAAAAATAATTTTGAGAATAAACTAGACTAAATGAAAGCGGTGATCAAAACTTGGCAGCGACGGCACCTCACCATTTATGGGAAAATATGTGTGATTAAAAGTTTGCTCTTATCCAAACTGACACATCTTTTCTCGGCCTTGCCCAATCCGCCGCTTGAATTTATGCACTCACTAAACGCTATTTTTTTCAAGTTTGTCTGGAACGGAAAACGAGACAAAATAAGCAGAAAGAGCCTTGTACAGCCGGTAGAAAATGGGGGAGCCGGTATGATGGACATCAACTTATATCTTAATTCATTGAAGGTGTCATGGGTTAGACGGCAGTTGTAATCAGACAACCAGTGGGCTAAACTCTTTGAATGCAAAATAAGTCGGGGAGAGTGTATATGGGATAGAAATGCAAGAGATCTCTGAGAAACTTTGGCAGAAACATACACTTTAATCGTTTTTGGAGTGATGTGGTCGAAGCAGTGGCTGATTTTAAAGTAGCTTACGGCGAATATAACCTGGATGAGATGGCATCATGCAGCCTGTGGTATTCTGACTACAGTAAATATTACACCAGTAGGTTAAACTCGTGGCATTCTAAAGGGCTTCAATTTGTTAATGATTTGCTGAGCACTGATGGCAATATTATGTCGTTTATAGAGGCGAAACTTCAATACGGGATAGCAGGTGTGCAATTTGATTACGATTGTCTGGTGTCTAGTCTTCCCAGGAGTTGGAGGATAGCAAACAATACTAAATTATTTGGACCTCTGATAGACCCGTCTTTAGCGTTCATACTTTCGCAAACACATGGAGTTAAACATATTTATCGGAAAATGATAGAGAACCAAATACACAGAGGACATACACATAAATGGGAAAGCAAGTGGAACGAAACGTTCATGAATGTTGCATGGAATGATGTGTATTGGAATAATATACTAGCAACAAGTTCAATGCGGTATCGTAGTATTCAGTATAAAATCATTACCAGGACACATGTTACTCAACGTTTGCTGTATCGGATAGGAGTGGCGGAATCTAGCAATTGCAATCGGTGTCGGGGGGAAGAAGATAATATCGAACATAAATTTTGGCATTGCCATTTTGTGCAGACTTTTTGGAAAACAATTAAAAACTGGCTTGTAACGAATCATATTCTGGATACGGGGTCGGACTTTAGTGCCAAGACTGTGCTTCTAGGCCTCGGGACATCAACTTTTGTAAATCATGTAATTGTAGTCGCTAAGATGATTATTGCAAAAAGGGAGTATTTGAGCTTCAATGAGGTTATCAGGTGGCTCCGGGCTGATTGTGAACTGGAGCATATGGTTGCGCTGTGCAAGGGTGATCAAAGAGAATTTAAAAAGAAATGGGATCATGCGAATATGGCAGTGTCATCTGCGTAGCGTAGGTCTAACACGTTTTGTTGCATAGTGTCTTGTATTATTGTTATTTAGTTTTCTCATCAAACAAAGAGAAGAAGAATGAACTGATCAAATACAGTTACGCATATGGCCCCCGCCCATAACCCATCCGGGCTAACCCGGGACCGGCCCTGGCACGAGTTGCAGGGTCGGTCGGCCCGCCGGTCGTCCGGGACGCTGGCATGCTTATTGCCGACGTTTCGGACGCTCGGCC
This sequence comes from Chirona hameri, assembly GCA_036785665.1. Taxonomy (NCBI): domain Eukaryota; kingdom Metazoa; phylum Arthropoda; class Thecostraca; order Balanomorpha; family Balanidae; genus Chirona; species Chirona hameri. The sequence goes on along the minus strand of JAXIVJ010016940.1, from coordinate 2,494 downwards.
GGTGGACAGGGACACCGCCTCGCGAAACGAACGCGTGTAACGTGAGGCGGTACGGGCGGGGGCGGCGGCCCATCTGGAGCGCCGGGGTGGTATCCTCCAGCCCTCCCCGGTCGGGGGAAGTAACCCCCCAGACCTCCCCGGAGCCGGGACGGTTTGCCGATGCTACTGGCACCGGGCTTGGCCAGACGGGCCGCACACCTAAGTGCCTAGTAGAGGGATAGTGTGGTAGTGTGCAGTGGGTGCAGTGTGCCGTGTGTGTGTACCGTGCTGTTTGCAAATACATGTACTTGATTTAAAAAATATAAAAAATAAAAAAATCTAGGCGAATATAGACGGATCCGTCCAAAATCTAGGCGGTTTTATTCGGAACATTGGCGGATCTGTCTCCGATGCGGCCCAAGTCAGCCCATCACATATTATGCACCGGCATTCGAGCTATGTATGGGCTTACCAGCCGGCGTCGGATGCAGTCTATGCTCGTGAAGCCCCAGACTGGTGCTTCATCAAGCAGCGTCTGGTGGCGTCGCGGCCCCGCCGGCGTCGCTCACAGCAGTCCGTTACCGCTCACAATGGAGCCTATCTCCGACTGCTGCGGCGCCAGCCCGGGTCGCTCACAATGGAGCCTATCTCCGACTGCTGCGGCGCCAGCCCGGGCCACTCACAATGGAGCCTATCTCCGACTGCTGCGGCGCCAGCCCGGGTCGCTCACAATGGAGCCTATCTCCGACTGCTGCGGCGCCAGCCCGGGCCGCTCACAATGGAGCCTATCTCCGACTGCTGCGGCGCCAGCCCGGGTCGCTCACAATGGAGCCTATCTCCGACTGCTGCGGCGCCAGCCCGGGCCGCTCACAATGGAGCCTATCTCCGACTGCTGCGGCGCCAGCCCGGGCCGCTCACAATGGAGCCTATCTCCGACTGCTGCGGCGCCAGCCCGGGCCGCTCACAATGGAGCCTATCTCCGACTGCTGCGGCGCCAGCCCGGGTCGCTCACAATGGAGCCTATCTCCGACTGCTGCGGCGCCAGCCCGGGCCGCTCACAATGGAGCCTATCTCCGACTGCTGCGGCGCCAGCCCGGGTCGCTCACAATGGAGCCTATCTCCGACTGCTGCGGCGCCAGCCCGGGTCGCGGCGGCCGGCCTCTGTCGGCGGCCTGATCAGGTCGTCCGGCGCGGCCGCCCTGTGTGTGCACTGATGCCACGATAGGCATGATGCATGGCTCCGTCTGAGCCGCCCGTGCCATCTGTCTGGCCTGCCAGGCACCGGGCGAACAGTTTTGAGGCGGCCGCCGCGCCCACGCAGCTGAACATGGCGGAATGGTTTGATGGAGGCGTTTTTGAGGCGGCCGCCGCGCCCACGCAGCTGAACATGGCGGAATGGTTTGATGGAGGCGTTTTTGAGGCGGCCGCCGCGCCCACGCAGCTGAACATGGCGGAATGGTTTGATGGAGGCGTTTTTGAGGCGGGCCGCCGCGCCCACGCAGCTGAACATGGCGGAATGGTTTGATGGAGGCGTTTTTGAGGCGGCCGCCGCGCCCACGCAGCTGAACATGGCGGAATGGTTTGATGGAGGCGTTTTTGAGGCGGCCGCCGCGCCCACGCAGCTGAACATGGCGGAATGGTTTGATGGAGGCGTTTTTGAGGCGGCCGCCGCGCCCACGCAGCTGAACATGGCGGAATGGTTTGATGGAGGCGGCCGCCGCGCCCACGCAGCTGAACATGGCGGAATGGTTTGATGGAGGCGGCCGCCGCGCCCACGCAGCTGAACATGGCGGAATGGTTTGATGGAGGCGGCCGCCGCGCCCACGCAGCTGAACATGGCGGAATGGTTTGATGGAGGCGTTTTTTGCAGTGTTTTGCCGCAGTGGCGGTGACCGCAGTCTATTCGGTTTGTTTCAGCGCGTTTCAAGGTGGGTCAGAACCTGTAACAGTTCGTCCAGCACACGGCTGGATAACTTCTCCGAGTGGAGGCGCGCCATCTACGCCTGGTACGACGAGGTCGCCCTCTTCAACCCGGAACACATCGAGCCCTTCGTGTGAGTATCCGCTGAGAGCCGGGGACGCCAGGCAGCAGCTGCAACTGCGGTCCCCTGCTGACTGATGCTTACCCCGTACCGCAGCATTTCTGATGCAGCTGAATCGCTCGGTGTCAGACTTGTCTCCTAAAGTTGCCCGCGTGATGCTTCAGCCCGCCGACAATGTGACTACAGGAGAGCCGAGGTAGCAATGCCAGCCGGTTCACAATACCGCAGCTGGAACGCCGCCCGGCAGCCGAGCAGCTAGCGATTATCGATAGTTGAGGCAAGGCGACCAGGATGTCCGCAAACAGAGCCGCAGTCCTGGGAGGTTTAGAGATCACGTCGGTATCGTCGAAAATACAGACATCGTCGGAATTCTGAATACCTAACCAGGCCTTACTCGTGACATAGTGAAGGCAATTATCCTGTCAATTTGCCAACACACTAGGTAGCCGTCCTGGTCCACAACATACAACATA
>JAXIVJ010016939.1:0-27446 GCA_036785665.1 Chirona hameri | reverse complement strand
GATATTACATAATTTTGTAATTAGACATACAAAGGAAGGTATTTTGAAAATGCCTACGCCTATCGAATTCTGATAGTTCCAAAAAAAGTTCAGAACAATTCCAAAAAGTCACTTAACAAAGACTAATGTATTTTGTATACGTCGGTCGTTTCAATCTGCCACAATGGAAAAAGTGATTTAATTACCACGGGAGTATATCCATGTATATTTCCTCCCGTCACACACCATGTTGGTCAAGTGCAAGCCTGCCGTGGGACGGCTGACCTTGAGAAATCATCTATATATAATATTCGTAAAATTAGGAGACCTCTTGGCTGGTCCTAAAGTTACGACAATATCCGCCATTTTGTTCGCGATCTGGAGGGCGAAGTCAGCTTGTTTACCCCAATATATATCCTAGCCTCTCCTCCCCTCTCTGCTATGAGAATGGTACATCAGCAACCGAAACCCTCATAACTCGGTGTTTTGAAAACTGTTTTGCAAATCCCCGTGTCTACACTGATCGGACGGACTCATTTTTCTTCGCTTCAGCATTCACAAACAATGTTAACATGATACCTGCTGAAAAAATCAGATTTGAAAACATTTTAGTACATTTTTACTCCTAAAATCGTTCTTATCAGCAACCCAAAGTGACAGGTTATCCTAACTTGATATGAACCAGTCAGTCCTGATCCTCACATCTTAGCTCTGCTTTTTGCATGTCTTTTGACCAGGGGGCGGCGCCACGGATTTTTGTCAGGGGGCAAGTCGAAATTTATGGGGCCTCCATTTGAGAGTTGGCCTCCATTTGAGAAGGGCCTTTGACCTCCATAGGGGCTGCTCTCACCTCCCCTATGGCTCCAGAGGGCCGATTCTGGACTTCAGGGGGTACCTCTGACCTCCATAGGACCCCTCTGGCCTTCAGGGCCTTTCTGATCTCCAAAGGACCCTCTCTGGCCTCCAGGGGCCCACCTCTGACCTCCATAGGTCTCCCTCTGACCTCCCCTCGGGCTTCAGATGGCCTCATCTGGCCTTCAGAGGCCCCCTCTGACCTCCATAGGACCTCCTCTGGCTTCCAGGGCCCTTGTGACCTCCGCGATGGGGCCTGCGAGAGATCTTTGAAGCATGGAGGGGCCTCCTTAAATGACGGGGGGACGATAGGTTTGCCCCCCTGCCCGACGACAGGGAGGGGGGGGGGGGCGGCGGACAGCCCCTCCTGCCCCACCCCCCCCCCCCGTGGCGCCGCCGCTGCTTTTGACCGAGCGAGCATGTCACAGAAGCTCCATCCGTTCGGAATGCATTAGATACACGCACATCACAATATCAAAGAACGACAAACAGATAAGAAGCGATAAGCTCCCAAACCACTCCCCGCGTTTTATCTGATGCAGAACTGCAATATTGGTGATCTTTCACGGCTCCGTGAACTGCAATATTGGTGATCTTTCACGGCTCCGTGAACTGCAATATTGGTGATCTTTCACGGCTCCGTGAACTGCAATATTGGTGATCTTTCACGGCTCCGTGAACTGCAATATTGGTGATCTTTCACGGCTCCGTGAACTGCAATATTGGTGATCTTTCACGGCTCCGTGAACTGCAATATTGGTGATCTTTCACGGCTCCGTGAACTGCAATATTGGTGATCTTTCACGGCTCCGTGAACTGCAATATTGGTGATCTTTCACGGCTCCGTGAACTGCAATATTGGTGATCTTTCACGGCTCCGTGAACTGCAATATTGGTGATCTTTTCACGGCTCCTATGCGGCGTACCATGGGTGGAGTTTCCTATTCAGATGGTATTGTATTGTATTGGTGATCTTTCACGGCTCCTATGCGGCGTACCATGGGTGGAGTTTCCTATTCAGATTGTATTGTATTGTATTGGTGATCTTTCACGGCTCCTATGCGGCGTACCATGGCTGGAGTTTCCTATTCAGATGGTATTGTATTGTATTGGTGATCTTTCACGGCTCCTATGCGGCGTACCATGGCTGGAGTTTCCTATTCAGATGGTATTGTATTGTATTGGTGATCTTTCACGGCTCCTATGCGGCGTACCATGGCTGGAGTTTCCTATTCAGATTGTATTGTATTGTATTGGTGATCTTTCACGGCTCCTATGCGGCGTACCATGGGTGGAGTTTCCTATTCAGATGGTATTGTATTGTATTGGTGATCTTTCACGGCTCCTATGCGGCGTACCATGGGTGGAGTTTCCTATTCAGATTGTATTGTATTGTATTGGTGATCTTTCACGGCTCCTATGCGGCGTACCATGGGTGGAGTTTCCTATTCAGATGGTATTGTATTGTATTGGTGATCTTTCACGGCTCCTATGCGGCGTACCATGGCTGGAGTTTCCTATTCAGATGGTATTGTATTGTATTGGTGATCTTTCACGGCTCCTATGCGGGCGTACCATGGCTGGAGTTTCCTATTCAGATTGTATTGTATTGTATTGGTGATCTTTCACGGCTCCTATGCGGCGTACCATGGGTGGAGTTTCCTATTCAGATTGTATTGTATTGTATTGGTGATCTTTCACGGCTCCTATGCGGCGTACCATGGGGTGGAGTTTCCTATTCAGATTGTATTGTATTGTATTGGTGATCTTTCACGGCTCCTATGCGGCGTACCATGGGTGGAGTTTCCTATTCAGATGGTATTGTATTGTATTGGTGATCTTTCACGGCTCCTATGCGGCGTACCATGGGTGGAGTTTCCTATTCAGATTGTATTGTATTGTATTGGTGATCTTTCACGGCTCCTATGCGGCCGTACCATGGGTGGAGTTTCCTATTCAGATTGTATTGTATTGTATTGGTGATCTTTCACGGCTCCTATGCGGCGTACCATGGGTGAGTTTCCTATTCAGATGGTATTGTATTGTATTGGTGATCTTTCACGGCTCCTATGCGGCGTACCATGGGTGGAGTTTCCTATTCAGATGGTATTGTATTGTATTGGTGATCTTTCACGGCTCCTATGCGGCGTACCATGGCTGGAGTTTTCCTATTCAGATTGTATTGTATTGTATTGGTGATCTTTCACGGCTCCTATGCGGCGTACCATGGGTGGAGTTTCCTATTCAGATTGTATTGTATTGTATTGGTGATCTTTCACGGCTCCTATGCGGCGTACCATGGCTGGAGTTTCCTATTCAGATTGTATTGTATTGTATTGGTGATCTTTCACGGCTCCTATGCGGCGTACCATGGGTGGAGTTTCCTATTCAGATGGTATTGTATTGTATTGGTGATCTTTCACGGCTCCTATGCGGCGTACCATGGGTGGAGTTTCCTATTCAGATGGTATTGTATTGTATTGGTGATCTTTCACGGCTCCTATGCGGCGTACCATGGGTGGAGTTTCCTATTCAGATGGTATTGTATTGTATTGGTGATCTTTCACGGCTCCTATGCGGCGTACCATGGGTGGAGTTTCCTATTCAGATTGTATTGTATTGTATTGGTGATCTTTCACGGCTCCTATGCGGCGTACCATGGGTGGAGTTTCCTATTCAGATTGTATTGTATTGTATTGGTGATCTTTCACGGCTCCTATGCGGCGTACCATGGGTGGAGTTTCCTATTCCGATGGTATTGTATTGTATTGGTGATCTTTCACGGCTCCTATGCGGCGTACCATGGGTGGAGTTTCCTATTCAGATGGTATTGTATTGTATTGGTGATCTTTCACGGCTCCTATGCGGCGTACCATGGGTGGAGTTTCCTATTCAGATGGTATTGTATTGTATTGGTGATCTTTCACGGCTCCTATGCGGCGTACCATGGGTGGAGTTTCCTATTCAGATTGTATTGTATTGTATTGGTGATCTTTCACGGCTCCTATGCGGCGTACCATGGGTGGAGTTTCCTATTCAGATTGTATTGTATTGTATTGGTGATCTTTCACGGCTCCTATGCGGCGTACCATGGGTGGAGTTTCCTATTCAGATTGTATTGTATTGTATTGGTGATCTTTCACGGCTCCTATGCGGCGTACCATGGGTGGAGTTTCCTATTCAGATTGTATTGTATTGTATTGGTGATCTTTCACGGCTCCTATGCGGCGTACCATGGGTGGAGTTTCCTATTCAGATGGTATTGTATTGTATTGGTGATCTTTCACGGCTCCTATGCGGCGTTATTCAGATGGTATTGTATTGTATTGGGTGATCTTTCACGGCTCCTATGCGGCGTACCATGGGTGGAGTTTCCTCTATTCCAGATGGTATTGTATTGTATTGGTGATCTTTCCACGGCTCCTATGCGGCGTACCATGGGTGGAGTTTCCTATTCAGATTGTATTGTATTGTATTGGTGATCATTTCCGGCTCCTATGCGGCGTACCATGGGTGGAGTTTCCTATTCAGATTGTATTGTATTGTATTGGTGATCTTTCACGGCTCCTATGCGGCGTACCATGGGTGGAGTTTCCTATTCAGATGGTATTGTATTGTATTGGTGATCTTTCACGGCTCCTATGCGGCGTACCATGGGTGGAGTTTCCTATTCAGATTGTATTGTATTGTATTGGTGATCTTTCACGGCTCCTATGCGGCGTACCATGTGTGGAGTTTCCTATTCAGATTGTATTGTATTGTAATGTGATCTTTCACGGCTCCTATGCGGCGTACCATGGGTGAGTTTCCTATTCAGATTGTATTGTATTGTATTGGTGATCTTTCACGGCTCCTATGCGGCGTACCATGGGTGGAGTTTCCTATTCAGATGGTATTGTTATTGTATTGGTGATCTTTCACGGCTCCTATGCGGCGTACCATGGGTGGAGTTTCCTATTCAGATGGTATTGTATTGTATTGGTGATCTTTCACGGCTCCTATGCGGCGTACCATGGCTGGAGTTTCCTAATTCAGATTGTATTGTATTGTATTGGTGATCTTTCACGGCTCCTATGCGGCGTACCATGGGTGGAGTTTCCTATTCAGATGGTATTGTATTGTATTGGTGATCTTTCACGGCTCCTATGCGGCGTACCATGGGTGGAGTTTCCTATTCAGATTGTATTGTATTGTATTGGTGATCTTTCACGGCTCCTATGCTGCGTACCATGGGTGGAGTTTCCTATTCAGATGGTATTGTATTGTATTGGTGATCTTTCACGGCTCCTATGCGGCGTACCATGGGTGGAGTTTCCTATTCAGATTGTATTGTATTGTATTGGTGATCTTTCACGGCTCCTATGCGGCGTACCATGGGTGGAGTTTCCTATTCAGATGGTATTGTATTGTATTGGTGATCTTTCACGGCTCCTATGCGGCGTACCATGGGTGGAGTTTCCTATTCAGATGGTGGGGCCACTGCCCCATCAACTTTGATTTTGGACCCACCATCTATGTTTTCTGCCCCACTAACTTTTGTCAGCTTTGAAGGTCTTCTGGTGTTAAAATTGTATTTTTCCCCTCAGCCATACAAAACCAGTAAGGCGTCGTAGTTGGCGATGAACGAGCGAGCGCGAAGGAAATGTATGGGGAATTTCAACTCGATCGGGCAAGTAGTTTCTGAGATACAAAAAAGGGTGCGCACGCGCGCACGTGCAGAGACACCCACCTTTGACTTGTGGGAAAGTGGGGGCTGAGAGGTCCCTAACCACACACCAAATTTGAACACAATCGGCTCAGCCGTTCCAAAGATATAGAATAGGGGTGTGCACGTGCGCACGTGCAAAGCCATCCCACCCCTGACTTGTGGAAAGGTGGCGGCTGAGAGGTCCCTAACCACACACCAAATTTAAAGGGATTATACGGGTTTTTCCCAGAATAATTGAGTTACATAGTAAAACGTACTTATAAAGGTGGTAGAAGTCCCACGGTAGCCACATTTTTCTGGAAATGACCTCTTCTGCACGTAAGGACATTCCAAAGTGCGCGGTGATGCCACCGCGTATTTTCTGCAGGACCGGCTGAGGCAGAGCCAGTCATCTCTTTTATGTTAATAAAAACACCTCACTTATGGCATATTTCCGGTAAAATAAGCAATATTTGAAAGAAAATAAACTTGTTTTGTTCCAACGACACCAGCAGTTACCTAGTTTTCCCATAAAATGATATATTTTTCATGAATTTTCATGCCAAAAAATTAATACACCAACACCAAATTCTCAACGCTAAAGGCCAGAGAAAAGAAAACCACAACACAAACCTCAACGAACAGTGTGTAGTAATACAAAGTCCCGTCAGTTTTGAATTGCATAATATTGTTGTGATCCAGTGTAGGACTTGCAGATAATTCAAAACTCTAAAATTGATCTTAAGATAAAAGTGGTGGACAGTAGTGCCGATCAAGTACTCGTTATCTGATACTAGTCTCGAAAAACGCCCAAGTTTAACGCTGATAATTGCTGAAATAATGGACTAAATGAGCATTGAGGTCCCTGTTATATGTCTTAAACGTGTTTACAGCTCATACAACCGCAAAAGAGTGCATTTACTTTCAGGACGGAAACCCGTATATTCCCTTTAAACACAATCAGCTCAGTCGTTCCTGAGATACAGAATAGGGGTGTGCACGTGCGCACGTGCAGGGCCCTGGACTTGTGGGAAACTGGCGGATGAGAGGTCCCTAACCACACACCAAATTTGAACACAATCGGCTCAGCCGTTCCTGAGATATAGAATAGGGCTGTGCACGTGCGCACGTGCAGAATCACCCCACCCCTGAGTGGTGTGAAAGTGGCGGCTGAGGGATCCCTAACTACACACGAAATTTGCACATAATCTGCCCAACTGTTGCTGCGAGAAAATACTTTTCAACACCCCTCACGCGGCATGCGCCACGCGCAGTGGTAGTCACCCACATGAGTCGGCACTGGTCTCAAACAGGGTAGGTTAGATGGGGCTGCTCAGCAAAGAAGTCCGCTTGTCAATCGGACGTGCGGTTGCAGAGATATGAGCTTCTCAAAAGCGTCGCCACGGGCCGGGTCGGGCCGGGCCGGGTCGGGCCGGGCCGCTCATAATCAGATCTTTCCCATACACCACGGAAGGACGAGCGAGCGCACCACCCAATATGATTAGTTTGCCTCACCAACGTGCTCTGAAAAGCTCCACCGATGCGGCGTACGATGAATCTGCCGGCCCATCTGCCGACGCAGTGTCGGCTGCACTGAGCAGCGAACAGCCCCGGAGGATCGGATCAAATTGAACTCAGGGCCTCCGGCCAGTGTTGTGCGCCAGTGTATTGTGGCCTGCGGAAGCCTTCCCTCTAAGTGAAGATATTGTGGTATCTGCCGAATGCATAGCAGCGTTGCACAAACATCGCATTCATGTTGAGCGATTTGGGATTGAGTTATTTCATGCCGACAGCCATATTTCTGGTAAGCAAAAATTGCACCTGATCACAATTCAAACATATACCTAGAGCTGGGCAAAAATATTTACTTTTTCTATGCAGTCAACAGTGAAGTATATCGTAAATGCATCCATCCCAGCGGTGTCGATTTTTCCAAATGATTGGGGGAGGGGGGGGGGGGGGGGCGAACAGGGACGGGTCCAAGTCTATATCAGCGCCGTAGGGTTTTACCAAAACGACTGAAATCAGTCAAAAATAACACATTTCATGATTTAAAAGAAAATGTAAGGAATATGTACAACCAGGGGCGTCGCCAATATTTTTTTAGTTGGGGGGTCGACTCAGGTCGATCGATGACCCTTTTCAGGAAGCGGATGTTCATTGTTCCTCTTTTACCGACTTAAAGCTATCGGGCCGTAAAAGCGCCCTTTTAGATCGATAGAGGGTCCTCTCAGAGTTGTAAACGGCCATCTCAGGTCGGCATGGGTCCTTCCCAGGCTTGGCAAAGCGTATCCGCTTCGGCGTGAATAATCGTTTGCGTTATGCCAGAACATCAAAGAAGCTGCTTTGGAGGGACCAAAGCCCAAAGTCACTCAGTTCTAAACAATCATTGGATTTCGCTTTGTCATGCATGAATAGGTGATTTAAAACAAACAATTTTTTGGCCGACTTCAGGCGATTTCGATTTGGAAAATTTTGATTTGGGAGGCTGGCCCTTCGGGCTCCTTGGATACGCCAGTGGCCAGAAAACATTGAGGGGGGGGGGGGGCGAAAGCACCTTGGGGGGGGGGGGGGGCTCAACATTGGGGGCGGGGTGAGGGCCACTCTAAAAGTAGGTATATAAATCGACATCTATGCCTGTACCTATATATCAAGTAATCTAAGGGCGGAAAGTATTGGGGGGCCGAGAGCACCATTGGGGGGGGGGCTAACTCAACATTGGGGGGGGGGGCGAACTCAACATGGGGGGGGGGGGGGCGAACTCAACATGGGGGGAGCGAGGGCCCCCCAAAAAGTATATAAATCGACACCTATGAATTGCCTCCTGTACCTTAACAAGGTGTTCCTGTCAGCATTTCAAATGTACATATATTAGATGCTAGAGCGTCAGCGGCGCAGTAGGTAATACTGACAGCTGTCAACCAATAGAACGACGCCTTGCACCGACTTCCATCTGTCTGTTCCAGTCCGCTCCAAAATTTCCCTCCATTTCAACATCCCTCCTCAATCAGCCGACATCCATTCTTCCTTGCGATTCAAACCCAACTCTGTTCTGATTCGCCAGCTGATCTGTCGCTTTTCACACGCGGCTGGCACGGCGGCGGACGCAGCGGAAGCGGAAGACGCGCGGGGCAGACGTGGCGCGGCGGACGCGCTGCGGCGGAAGGTGGCGCACAGATGACACCTCCGGCGCAGAGGTGGCCGCCTCACCTGATTGCGGCGACAGCCCGGGGCGCCGGTGCCGGCTGCTCTGTTTGTTTATCGTTTGCCGCGGTGTGATGGCGCGCTCGTCAGCGTCGGTCACATATCAGTGGTATGATTGAATATCAGTCGGTCACATATCAGTGGTATCAGTGAATTGGCCAAATCAAACCATCTTCAACAAGGCGTTGAACGCGCTCAGTGTCGTCGCCACATCATTTTGAGCGTGTGTGTGTGTGTGTGTGTGTGTGTGTGTGTGTGTGTGTGTGTGTGTGTGTGTGTGTGTGTGTGTGTGTGTGTGTGTGTGTGTGTGTGTGTGTGTGTGTGTGTGTGTGTGTGTGTGTGTGTGTGTGTGTGTGTGTGTGTGTGTGTGTGTGTGTGTGTGTGTGTGTGTGTGTGTGTGTGTGTGTGTGTGTGTGTGTGTGTGTGTGTGTGTGTGTGTGTGTGTGTGTGTGTGTGTGTGTGTGTGTGTGTGTGTGTGTGTGTGTGTGTGTGTGTGTGTGTGTGTGTGTGTGTGTGTGTGTGTGTGTGTGTGTGTGTGTGTGTGTGTGTGTGTGTGTGTGTGTGTGTGTGTGTGTGTGTGTGTGTGTGTGTGTGTGTGTGTGTGTGTGTGTGTGTGTGTGTGTGTGTGTGTGTGTGTGTGTGTGTGTGTGTGTGTGTGTGTGTGTGTGTGTGTGTGTGTGTGTGTGTGTGTGTGTGTGTGTGTGTGTGTGTGTGTGTGTGTGTGTGTGTGTGTGTGTGTGTGTGTGTGTGTGTGTGTGTGTGTGTGTGTGTGTGTGTGTGTGTGTGTGTGTGTGTGTGTGTGTGTGTGTGTGTGTGTGTGTGTGTGTGTGTGTGTGTGTGTGTGTGTGTGTGTGTGTGTGTGTGTGTGTGTGTGTGTGTGTGTGTGTGTGTGTGTGTGTGTGTGTGTGTGTGTGTGTGTGTGTGTGTGTGTGTGTGTGTGTGTGTGTGTGTGTGTGTGTGTGTGTGTGTGTGTGTGTGTGTGTGTGTGTGTGTGTGTGTGTGTGTGTGTGTGTGTGTGTGTGTGTGTGTGTGTGTGTGTGTGTGTGTGTGTGTGTGTGTGTGTGTGTGTGTGTGTGTGTGTGTGTGTGTGTGTGTGTGTGTGTGTGTGTGTGTGTGTGTGTGTGTGTGTGTGTGTGTGTGTGTGTGTGTGTGTGTGTGTGTGTGTGTGTGTGTGTGTGTGTGTGTGTGTGTGTGTGTGTGTGTGTGTGTGTGTGTGTGTGTGTGTGTGTGTGTGTGTGTGTGTGTGTGTGTGTGTGTGTGTGCGTGGGCGTGGGCGTGGGCGTGGGCGTGGGCGTGGGCGTGGGCGTGGGCGTGGGCGTGGGCGTGGGCGTGGGCGTGGGCGTGGGCGTGGGCGTGGGCGTGGGCGTGGGCGTGGGCGTGGGCGTGGGCGTGGGCGTGGGCGTGGGCGTGGAGTGGGCGTGAGGGCGTGGGCGTGGGCGTGGGCGTGGGCGTGGGGTGGGCGTGGGGCGTGGGCGAGGGAGTGGGCGTGGGAGTGGGAGGCGTGGGCTGTGGGCGTGGGCGTGGGCGTGGGGGAGTGGGCGTGGGCGGCTGGAGTGGGCGTGGGCGTGGGGCGTGGGCGTGGGCGAGGGTGGGCAGTGGGCGTGGGCGTGGAGTGGGCGTGGGCGTGGGCGTGGGCGTGGGCGTGGGCGTGGGCGTGGGCGTGGGCGTGGGCGTGGGCGTGGGCGTGGGCGTGGGCGTGGGCGTGGGCGTGGGCGTGGGCGTGGGCGTGGGCGTGGGCGTGGGCGTGGGCGTGGGCGTGGGCGTGGGCGTGGGCGTGGGCGTGGGCGTGGGCGTGGGCGTGGGCGTGGGCGTGGGCGTGGGCGTGGGCGTGGGCGTGGGCGTGGGCGTGGGCGTGGGCGTGGGCGTGGGCGTGGGCGTGGGCGTGGGCGTGGGCGTGGGCGTGGGCGTGGGCGTGGGCGTGGGCGTGGGCGTGGGCGTGGGCGTGGGCGTGGGCGTGGGCGTGGGCGTGGGCGTGGGCGTGGGCGTGGGCGTGGGCGTGGGCGTGGGCGTGGGCGTGGGCGTGGGCGTGGGCGTGGGCGTGGGCGTGGGCGTGGGCGTGGGCGTGGGCGTGGGCGTGGGCGTGGGCGTGGGCGTGGGCGTGGGCGTGGGCGTGGGCGTGGGCGTGGGCGTGGGCGTGGGCGTGGGCGTGGGCGTGGGCGTGGGCGTGGGCGTGGGCGTGGGCGTGGGCGTGGGCGTGGGCGTGGGCGCGGGCGCGGGCGCGGGCGCGGGCGCGGGCGCGGGCGCGGGCGCGGGCGCGGGCGCGGGCGCGGGCGCGGGCGCGGGCGCGGGCGCGGGCGCGGGCGCGGGCGCGGGCGCGGGCGCGGGCGCGGGCGCGGGCGCGGGCGCGGGCGCGGGCGCGGGCGCGGGCGCGGGCGCGGGCGCGGGCGTGGGCGCGGGCGCGGGCGCGGGCGGGGTGCGGGCGCGGAACCCTTTAATGACGCGTTTTTTAAAGAAGAAATCCTGAGTCATCCAGATTAAATTCGTGGAAAGAGAGACATTCTGAATCGTAAAACGTATGTTCGTGACCCTCTCAAGCTATCTGCTGTAGGCATTTAAGAGAAGCTATAAAGGGAAATAAAAGCAAACTCCTTTGGAGGGAAGAAGATATTTCACAATAAGCGAATTCTAATAAACTAAAAATGAAATTAGACGCTGAAACAGAATGCGTCTTTTCTCAAAACGTGACGTAGGATGACGTAGGATAACGTATAAAAATACAGAAAATGCAATACCATCGATACATGATAAATTAACTGTTGATTACGCCACCACTAAACCGGAGTGACACAGGAAATATTGCAAAGTATCGCACATGCTGTGTGCAACATGCCTTCAGCACAAGCTGGTAAACCTTAAATCTAGCAGGCATCTAACAGGTTGCCTGTACATAGTACACACATGTTTGCCTAGGAAGGATAATTAGACATCATTAACTACATAAGTGGGGATACACTAAGTTGCAGCATGCAATCTTCGATCTTAAGAGTTAATTAATTTAATTATTAAGTTAAATTAAGTTCGAGTAAAACTATAACAATTAAGAATATAACTGTGTGTTATATTCGATCTGCAGTGGTTATTTATTATATTAATTTAAGTTATAGCTCAACACGCAGTAATTACAATAAAATGGGAATTTGAACACATACTGGACTACAAAGTAAACGTAAACCAGGCAACGTCTCAGCCTGGTGCCTTAATCCAACATAATTCCCCAGACTTCTGAATCGCGCATGAGCCATTGCGACGCACTTGCGCCAAATACGTGACTCTTCTCGTAGGTCGTCACCCTACCGTCAACTTCCATTAATTATACAGGCGCTTGCATGTTTGACAATCCCCGAGCCTTCGTGTTGCTCTTGGCCAAGGTATCTGATTCTGACACGAACATACCTGGCATTTTGTGTCATTCTATGACAATAAAACTCGGCGCTGACACGCTAGCTGGTTCGGAAGCCAGCCGTTTCTGTCGCGCGTCAATTCAACATTCCTAAGACGCATTCTGGCCGGCCGTCACGTCACTGGAATGACGACCGAGGGGGGCCGGGGCCGGGGGGGGGGGGGGGGGGGGGGTCATCACGAGACGCCACCTTGCTGCAGCCGAGCTGTGACGAGACAGGCACCCAGCCGTCCGCGCAAAGCTGGCAACCAACTGTTCGGCACGGGCCCACCAACCCCCAGCCCGGCCCGGCCCAGGCCCATGAACACCAAGCCCATCCCCAGACCAGGCCCGGTCAAACTCATAATATTGAGGCCCAGGCCCAGTCTGGCCCGTTCAGATTAAGCATATAATTATTTTCACAAAATTTGCAATCATTATCCTAGCATATTTACTTGTATACTATAAATGTGAAACAATAAAGAAACTACGCTAACCAAAAAAAAGCCACAGCCACAGCAACAGTGTGTTGCTGTGTAAGTGAACTGCTGGTTAAAATATTTTTTTTGAGCTCTGACCTGAGCTTGTGCGACGCGCGCTTTACTTCAAAATTGTCAGGCCCAGGTCCATCCAGAGCCCAGTGATTTCCTCAAAATTGAGGCCCGACCCAGGCCCAGCCCCGGGCCACCCATGGCCTATAAGGCCAGCCCAGCCCATGGCGAACACTGCTGGCAACTCGCCAGACTCCGAACGGGCACACCCATAGAGCTAGTGGTGAAGAATGCGATAATTATACCAATTCACAAATATCGTAGACAATCAGGATTGGGTTTGCTTTCGAGAGCCACTAGAGCCCAGAGCCATTAAAAAAAGAGAATTGCTGATTTTTAGCTGCCGCCGTTCCAAGTATTTTCCAGATGCTCCAAGCGGTTGTCATCGGTTGACTTCATTTGCAGATGCTTGGCGCGGCCGCCCGCACTGCTGATTCACCTGTGACGTCACACCATAGAGGTGTGACGTCACGCAGGGACGTTACCGTTCGTCACTCCCGCTCCAGCTAGTCCGCATCTCAGCTGGTCGCGCCAAATGTCTGCCAGGCTGCCTCAACTGGCGCGCGGCGGTGCCAAATGGCAGTCAGTGACGTCACGGTCAGCCGCGGACGCGCCAAATGTCGGTCTGGCTGCCTCAGCGTGCCGTGCGGTCGTCACCGCTCGTCACCGCTCGTCACCGCTCTTCACCGTAACATTCTGAGAAAACAAGGCCTTCGAGACAGGGCTACAGCCATAAATCGATGTTGCTACGTGCTGTGCATGGCCAGTTTTGCGGCTTTTGCTGCCTTGACATGGTGCCGCCCAATGCACGCTCATTTCACGTTTATTTTCTTTATTTTGAATGAGTATATCATGGAAATTTGTACATCAATGCATCATACCTATACATTATTGGAAATATTGGCTCAAGTCAACAGCGACTTTCACAAACCTAACCCCAGCGGACCCAAGGGGCCTTCGGGGTCATAACTCCTTCCCTAATGCCTGATATCCGCCCCAAATTAACACATTTACTGATTTAGAAGAGCACCTAAGCAACTTGCACCGGCGTAAGTTTGTTTTGAATCCGTTATTGACCCATAAGAAAGTGAAATTCGATGAGTTTGTATAATTATGTGACACTTTTTAGATTTGCTCCCCCAAACCTCTTTCGTCGTTCTTCCTCCGACGTTGATCCTATCTTTCCCGAATGTGCCTTTTTGCTGTCATCTTAAACCACAAGAACCCAAGGTCATTAATTGTTAACGTGCATACGTACGCTTACCTATCACATCTTCAAACAGGACGCTGATCACGCAGGCTCTCCTCTACCACCAGGACGCTGATCACGCAGGCTCTCCTCTACCACCAGGACGCTGATCACGCAGGCTCTCCTCTACCACCAGGACGCTGATCACGCAGGCTCTCCTCTACCACCAGGACGCTGATCACGCAGGCTCTCCTCTACCACCAGGACGCTGATCACGCAGGCTCTCCTCTACCACCAGGACGCTGATCACGCAGGCTCTCCTCTACCACCAGGACGCTGATCACGCAGGCTCTCCTCTACCACCAGGACGCTGATCACGCAGGCTCTCCTCTACCACCAGGACGCTGATCACGCAGGCTCTCCTCTACCACCAGGACGCTGATCACGCAGGCTCTCCTCTACCACCAGGACGCTGATCACGCAGGCTCTCCTCTACCACCAGGACGCTGATCACGCAGGCTCTCCTCTACCACCAGGACGCTGATCACGCAGGCTCTCCTCTACCACCAGGACGCTGAGCATGCAGGCTCTCCTCTACCACCAGGACGCTGATCACGCAGGCTCTCCTCTACCACCAGGACGCTGATCACGCAGGCTCTCCTCTACCACCAGGACGCTGATCACGCAGGCTCTCCTCTACAAACAGGATGCTGATCACGCAGGCTCTCCTCTACCACCAGGACGCTGATCACGCAGGCTCTCCTCTACCACCAGGACGCTGATCACGCAGGCTCTCCTCTACCACCAGGACGCTGAGCATGCAGGCTCTCCTCTACCACCAGGACGCTGATCACGCAGGCTCTCCTCTACCACCAGGACGCTGAGCATGCAGGCTCTCCTCTACCACCAGGACGCTGATCACGCAGGCTCTCCTCTACCACCAGGACGCTGATCACGCAGGCTCTCCTCTACCACCAGGACGCTGATCACGCAGGCTCTCCTCTACCACCAGGACGCTGAGCATGCAGGCTCTCCTCTACCACCAGGACGCTGATCACGCAGGCTCTCCTCTACCACCAGGACGCTGATCACGCAGGCTCTCCTCTACCACCAGGACGCTGATCACGCAGGCTCTCCTCTACCACCAGGACGCTGATCATGCAGGCTCTCCTCTACCACCAGGACGCTGATCATGCAGGCTCTCCTCTACCACCAGGACGCTGATCACGCAGGCTCTCTTCTACCACCAGGACGCTGATCACGCAGGCTCTCCTCTACCACCAGGACGCTGATCACGCAGGCTCTCCTCTACCACCAGGACGCTGATCACGCAGGCTCTCCTCTACCACCAGGACGCTGATCACGCAGGCTCTCCTCTACCACCAGGACGCTGATCACGCAGGCTCTCCTCTACCACCAGGACGCTGATCACGCAGGCTCTCCTCTACCACCAGGACGCTGAGCATGCAGGCTCTCCTCTACCACCAGGACGCTGAGCATGCAGGCTCTCCTCTACCACCAGGACGCTGATCACGCAGGCTCTCCTCTACCACCAGGACGCTGATCACGCAGGCTCTCCTCTACCACCAGGACGCTGAGCATGCAGGCTCTCCTCTACCACCAGGACGCTGATCACGCAGGCTCTCCTCTACCACCAGGACGCTGATCACGCAGGCTCTCCTCTACCACCAGGACGCTGATCACGCAGGCTCTCCTCTACCACCAGGACGCTGAGCATGCAGGCTCTCCTCTACCACCAGGACGCTGATCACGCAGGCTCTCCTCTACCACCAGGACGCTGATCACGCAGGCTCTCCTCTACCACCAGGACGCTGATCACGCAGGCTCTCCTCTACCACCAGGACGCTGATCATGCAGGCTCTCCTCTACCACCAGGACGCTGATCATGCAGGCTCTCCTCTACCACCAGGACGCTGATCACGCAGGCTCTCCTCTACCACCAGGACGCTGATCACGCAGGCTCTCCTCTACCACCAGGACGCTGATCACGCAGGCTCTCCTCTACCACCAGGACGCTGATCACGCAGGCTCTCCTCTACCACCAGGACGCTGATCACGCAGGCTCTCCTCTACCACCAGGACGCTGATCACGCAGGCTCTCCTCTACCACCAGGACGCTGATCACGCAGGCTCTCCTCTACCACCAGGACGCTGAGCATGCAGGCTCTCCTCTACCACCAGGACGCTGAGCATGCAGGCTCTCCTCTACCACCAGGACGCTGATCACGCAGGCTCTCCTCTACCACCAGGACGCTGATCACGCAGGCTCTCCTCTACCACCAGGACGCTGAGCATGCAGGCTCTCCTCTACCACCAGGACGCTGATCACGCAGGCTCTCCTCTACCACCAGGACGCTGATCACGCAGGCTCTCCTCTACCACCAGGACGCTGAGCATGCAGGCTCTCCTCTACCACCAGGACGCTGATCACGCAGGCTCTCCTCTACCACCAGGACGCTGATCACGCAGGCTCTCCTCTACCACCAGGACGCTGATCACGCAGGCTCTCCTCTACCACCAGGACGCTGATCACGCAGGCTCTCCTCTACCACCAGGACGCTGAGCATGCAGGCTCTCCTCTACCACCAGGACGCTGATCACGCAGGCTCTCCTCTACCACCAGGACGCTGAGCATGCAGGCTCTCCTCTACCACCAGGACGCTGATCACGCAGGCTCTCCTCTACCACCAGGACGCTGATCACGCAGGCTCTCCTCTACCACCAGGACGCTGATCACGCAGGCTCTCCTCTACCACCAGGACGCTGATCACGCAGGCTCTCCTCTACCACCAGGACGCTGATCACGCAGGCTCTCCTCTACCACCAGGACGCTGATCACGCAGGCTCTCCTCTACCACCAGGACGCTGAGCATGCAGGCTCTCCTCTACCACCAGGACGCTGATCACGCAGGCTCTCCTCTACCACCAGGACGCTGATCACGCAGGCTCTCCTCTACCACCAGGACGCTGAGCATGCAGGCTCTCCTCTACCACCAGGACGCTGATCACGCAGGCTCTCCTCTACCACCAGGACGCTGAGCATGCAGGCTCTCCTCTACCACCAGGACGCTGATCACGCAGGCTCTCCTCTACCACCAGGACGCTGATCACGCAGGCTCTCCTCTACCACCAGGACGCTGATCACGCAGGCTCTCCTCTACCACCAGGACGCTGATCACGCAGGCTCTCCTCTACCACCAGGACGCTGAGCATGCAGGCTCTCCTCTACCACCAGGACGCTGATCACGCAGGCTCTCCTCTACCACCAGGACGCTGAGCATGCAGGCTCTCCTCTACCACCAGGACGCTGATCACGCAGGCTCTCCTCTACCACCAGGACGCTGATCACGCAGGCTCTCCTCTACCACCAGGACGCTGATCACGCAGGCTCTCCTCTACCACCAGGACGCTGATCACGCAGGCTCTCCTCTACCACCAGGACGCTGATCACGCAGGCTCTCCTCTACCACCAGGACGCTGATCACGCAGGCTCTCCTCTACCACCAGGACGCTGAGCATGCAGGCTCTCCTCTACTACCAGGACGCTGATCACGCAGGCTCTCCTCTACCACCAGGACGCTGATCACGCAGGCTCTCCTCTACCACCAGGACGCTGAGCATGCAGGCTCTCCTCTACCACCAGGACGCTGATCACGCAGGCTCTCCTCTACCACCAGGACGCTGATCACGCAGGCTCTCCTCTACCACCAGGACGCTGATCACGCAGGCTCTCCTCTACCACCAGGACGCTGATCACGCAGGCTCTCCTCTACCACCAGGACGCTGATCACGCAGGCTCTCCTCTACCACCAGGACGCTGATCACGCAGGCTCTCCTCTACCACCAGGACGCTGATCACGCAGGCTCTCCTCTACCACCAGGACGCTGATCACGCAGGCTCTCCTCTACCACCAGGACGCTGAGCATGCAGGCTCTCCTCTACCACCAGGACGCTGATCACGCAGGCTCTCCTCTACCACCAGGACGCTGATCACGCAGGCTCTCCTCTACCACCAGGACGCTGAGCATGCAGGCTCTCCTCTACCACCAGGACGCTGATCACGCAGGCTCTCCTCTACCACCAGGACGCTGATCACGCAGGCTCTCCTCTACCACCAGGACGCTGATCACGCAGGCTCTCCTCTACCACCAGGACGCTGATCACGCAGGCTCTCCTCTACCACCAGGACGCTGATCACGCAGGCTCTCCTCTACCACCAGGACGCTGATCACGCAGGCTCTCCTCTACCACCAGGACGCTGATCACGCAGGCTCTCCTCTACCACCAGGACGCTGATCACGCAGGCTCTCCTCTACCACCAGGACGCTGAGCATGCAGGCTCTCCTCTACCACCAGGACGCTGATCACGCAGGCTCTCCTCTACCACCAGGACGCTGATCACGCAGGCTCTCCTCTACCACCAGGACGCTGAGCATGCAGGCTCTCCTCTACCACCAGGACGCTGATCACGCAGGCTCTCCTCTACCACCAGGACGCTGATCACGCAGGCTCTCCTCTACCACCAGGACGCTGATCACGCAGGCTCTCCTCTACCACCAGGACGCTGATCACGCAGGCTCTCCTCTACCACCAGGACGCTGATCACGCAGGCTCTCCTCTACCACCAGGACGCTGATCACGCAGGCTCTCCTCTACCACCAGGACGCTGATCACGCAGGCTCTCCTCTACCACCAGGACGCTGATCACGCAGGCTCTCCTCTACCACCAGGACGCTGAGCATGCAGGCTCTCCTCTACCACCAGGACGCTGATCACGCAGGCTCTCCTCTACCACCAGGACGCTGATCACGCAGGCTCTCCTCTACCACCAGGACGCTGAGCATGCAGGCTCTCCTCTACCACCAGGACGCTGATCACGCAGGCTCTCCTCTACCACCAGGACGCTGATCACGCAGGCTCTCCTCTACCACCAGGACGCTGATCACGCAGGCTCTCCTCTACCACCAGGACGCTGAGCATGCAGGCTCTCCTCTACAAACAGGACGCTGATCACGCAGGCTCTCCTCTACCACCAGGACGCTGAGCATGCAGGCTCTCCTCTACCACCAGGACGCTGAGCATGCAGGCTCTCCTCTACCACCAGGACGCTGATCACGCAGGCTCTCCTCTACAACCAGGACGCTGAGCATGCAGGCTCTCCTCTACCACCAGGACGCTGATCACGCAGGCTCTCCTCTACCACCAGGACGCTGATCACGCAGGCTCTCCTCTACCACCAGGACGCTGAGCATGCAGGCTCTCCTCTACCACCAGGACGCTGATCTCGCAGGCTCTCCTCTACCACCAGGACGCTGATCACGCAGGCTCTCCTCTACCACCAGGACGCTGATCACGCAGGCTCTCCTCTACCACCAGGACGCTGAGCATGCAGGCTCTCCTCTACAAACAGGATGCTGATCAATAAGTGATCACGCAGGCTCCCCTCTACAAACAGGATGCTGATCAATAAGTGATCATGCAGGCTCTCCTCTACAAACAGGACGCTGAGCATGCAGGCTCTCCTCTACCACCAGGACGCTGAGCATGCAGGCTCTCCTCTACCACCAGGACGCTGATCACGCAGGCTCTCCTCTACCACCAGGACGCTGAGCATGCAGGCTCTCCTCTACCACCAGGACGCTGATCACGCAGGCTCTCCTCTACCACCAGGACGCTGAGCATGCAGGCTCTCCTCTACAAACAGGATGCTGATCACGCAGGCTCTCCTCTACCACCAGGACGCTGATCACGCAGGCTCTCCTCTACAAACAGGACGCTGATCACGCAGGCTCTCCTCTACAAACAGGACGCTGAGCATGCAGGCTCTCCTCTACAAACAGGATGCTGATCAATAAGTGATCACGCAGGCTCCCCTCTACAAACAGGATGCTGATCAATAAGTGATCATGCAGGCTCTCCTCTACAAACAGGACGATGATCAATAAGTGATCAATAAGTGATCATGCAGGCTCTCCTCTACAAACAGGATGCTGATCAATAAGTGATCATTCAGGCTCTCCTCTACAAACAGGATACTGATCAATAAGTGATCAATAAGTGATCATGCAGGCTCTCCTCTACAAACAGGACGCTGATCAATAAGTGATCAATAAGTGATCATGCAGGCTCTCCTCTACAAACAGGACACTGATCAATAAGTGATAATTCAGGCTCTCCTCTACAAACAGGATGCTGATCAATAAGTGATCATGCAGGCTCTCCTCTACAAACAGGACCCTGATCAATAAGTGATCATTCAGGCTCTCCTCTACAAACAGGACGCTGATCAATAAGTGATCAATAAGTGATCATGCAGGCTCTCCTCTACAAACAGGATGCTGATCAATAAGTGATCACGCAGGCTCTCCTCTACAAACAGGATGCTGATCAATAAGTGATCATTCAGGCTCTCCTCTACAAACAGGACGCTGATCAATAAGTGATCATTCAGGTTCTCCTCTACAAACAGGACGCTGATCAATAAGTGATCATTCAGGCTCTCTTCTACAAACAGGATGCTGATCAATAAGTGATCATGCAGGCTCTCCTCTACAAACAGGATGCTGATCAATAAGTGATCACGCAGGCTCTCCTCTACAAACAGGATGCTGATCAATAAGTGATCATTCAGGCTCTCCTCTACAAACAGGACGCTGATGAATAAGTGATCATTCAGGCTCTCCTCTACAAACATGACCCTGATCAATAAGTGATCAATAAGTGATCATTCAGGCTCTCCTCTGCAAGCAGGACGCTGATCAATAAGTGATCAATAAGTGATCATGCAGGCTCTCCTCTACAAACAGGATGCTGATCAATAAGTGATCAATAAGTGATTATGCAGGCTCTCCTCTACAAACAGGATGCTGATCAATAAGTGATCATTCAGGCTCTCCTCTGCAAACATGACGCTGATCAATAAGTGATCATGCAGGCTCTCCTCTACAAACAGGACGATGATCAATAAGTGATCAATAAGTGATCATGCAGGCTCTCCTCTACAAACATGATGCTGATCAATAAGTGATCATTCAGGCTCTCCTCTACAAACAGGATGCTGATCAATAAGTGATCAATAAGTGATCATGCAGGCTCTCCTCTACAAACAGGATGCTGATCAATAAGTGATCATTCAGGCTCTCCTCTGCAAACATGACGCTGATCAATAAGTGATCATGCAGGCTCTCCTCTACAAACAGGACGATGATCAATAAGTGATCAATAAGTGATCATGCAGGCTCTCCTCTACAAACAGGACGCTGATCAATAAGTGATCAATAAGTGATCATGCAGGCTCTCCTCTACAAACAGGACGCTGATCAATAAGTGATCACGCAGGCTCTCCTCTACAAACAGGATGCTGATCAATAAGTGATCATTCAGGCTCTCATCTACAAACAGGATGCTGATCAATAAGTGATCACGCAGGCTCTCCTCTACAAACAGGATGCTGATCAATAAGTGATCATTCAGGCTCTCCTCTACAAACAGGACGCTGATCAATAAGTGATCATTCAGGCCCTCCTCTACAACCAGGACGCTGAGCATGCAGGCTCTCCTCTACAAACAGGCCGCTGATCAATAAGTGATCAATAAGTGATCATGCAGGCTCTCCTCTACAAACAGGATGCTGATCAATAAGTGATCAATAAGTGATCATGCAGGCTCTCCTCTACAAACAGGATGCTGATCAATAAGTGATCATTCAGGCTCTCCTCTGCAAACAGGACGCTGATCAATAAGTGATCATGCAGGCTCTCCTCTACAAATAGGACGCTGATCAATAAGTGATAATTCAGGCTCTCCTCTACAAACAGGACGCTGATCAATAAGTGATCATTCAGGCTCTCCTCTGCAAACAGGACGCTGATCAATAAGCGATGATTCAGGCTCTCCTCTACAAACAGGACGCTGATCAATAAGTGATCATTCAGGCTCTCCTCTACAAACAGGACGCTGATCAATAAGTGATCAATAAGTGATCATGCAGGCTGTCCTCTACAAACAGGACGCTGATCAATAAGTGATCAATAAGTGATCATGCAGGCTCTCCTCTACAAACAGGACGATGATCAATAAGTGATCAATAAGTGATCATGCAGGCTCTCCTCTACAAACAGGACGCTGATCAATAAGTGATCATTCAGGCTCTCCTCTACAAACAGGACGCTGATCAATAAGTGATCAATAAGTGATCATGCAGGCTCTCCTCTACAAACAGGACCCTGATCAATAGGTGATCATGCAGGCTCTCCGGTCATGGGTGACTCGCAAACCTAAATATACGTCCATGCTCAATTTAAAATTGAAAGCAAAGTTTGGTGTCAACTCAGTTGGTGTCAACACCATGGGTGCAGCCAGACCTTCCGAAGGGGGGGGGGGGGGGGGGGAGGGGCGGAGAGTCCCTCCACCCCCAAAAAAATACCCCTGGATATGAAAAACTACGGATTTCGGTCACTTTTTGTGAAGCCCCCTTTTTAGCATTTTTCTTCGTCTACTTTTGATGAGCTGGATTGGACCAGGACCCTCAGTAGGCATTGTACTGAGCGCATTACTAATTTGTATTGTTACGTACAGGAGAGAAAACCTAACAGGTGGGGGTCGGCTTTTGAGTGTGGGGGCGGCTGAAATGACGAAAAAATATACCCCCATCTTTATACGTGTATTTAACCTTCGCCAGTGTGTGTGTGTGTGTGAGGACATTTAGTGAGGACATTTATGACATTTTGGGGCTGGATGCCACCCCCTCGGTTTTTTCGGGAATAACTCGCGTAAATATCAACCGATTGCGATGAAACTTTCAGTACCTTACTTGTGAACAATTTGACACATTCTGAAATTTTTAAGTTGTAGGTCACATGACCCGTGACCTTTGACCTGATTTCCAAGTTTATGTGAGGCGCAACTGGCGTCCCGTAGTATTGTTCACTGTAACGTGTGCAGTTTCATGGTGTTTGTTGTTCAGGAGCATATGCACAGGTGTTTCCAGGTGAAAGTTGTGGTTTCCATTGAGATTGTGACCTCGATTGACCTTTAACTCTATTCCCTGCGGGGCAGATTCTGCACCCCGGTGTTATTTTACTTGCCGCTTCTAAACCGTTAGACCTACCGTCCTGAAACTTTGGGACTTTTCCCAAAATTGAATGGCGCGTGTTGTGTCAAAATATTGAATAAATCAGGCCAGCAGAGGCGGTTCCAGGCTCCTGCTTTGGAGAGGGTGTTACGAATGCGGTTTTGCGGCGCATACTTCCTTCGTGGTTTGCAGTGCAATAAATGCGTCAGAAAGAATTTGAATGCAATATGATGCATAGATACCGGGATTTTACATATTTTTGGGGCAGAGGCGCACTCAGGATAAAAATGGGAGGCGATACCCACCCTTAAATTAGGTCCAACTTCCAATTAGTAAGATGATAAAAGCGTTACGCGCATGGTGCCCCCCCCCCCATGTTTTTTCCTGGATCCGCCTATGCGCAATATAACAAATTTTACAAATTACAGCATATAACGCCCACATGTGACGTTCATGTCGTCCCAAACAATCACGAACAGCACATATTTTTCCAGACCTTCCCCCCATATTACATTCCCTGAATACGCCTATTTTTTTTTGTCTTTCGATATATTAAAGACCATTACATTTGAAGCTCATAAATGTTTAGAACATGAAAATCGGTCGAGCCACATGGCCGCAATGACCTTTCAAAAAACACCCAAAAGTTTCGTATTTTTTGCCCCCTGGCCCCCCATTTTTGAGGAAGAAAAAACACACAAATATTTGGGTCCGAAAAGAGAGATCTTGTCATGACGAATGGAATGGCGTTTTCCCCATCGAAATCGACCGAGCGGTTCTCGAGATCTCAGAGGGGGGGGGGGGCAGAATCTGCCCCCCCCGCAGGTTAACGTAATTCTGGCCGCCCGCAGGGAATAGGGTTAAGAGGTCAACCGAGGTCACTGACCTCCGATGACCTCATATTATTTTTTGGGCTTCTGGCAGTTTCTAGGACATTTTATGACGCTGATTTCAAATAGGGGATCCATTTTACATAATTATATGTTCCACTGGGGTCATGCGCCCCACAGGTCAACCGAGGTCACTGACCTCAAATGACCTGACATGACCTTTTTGAAATTGGGCAGTTTCTATGACATTTTGTGACGCTGATTTCAAATTTGGCACCCATTTAGCATAATTATATCCTCATTCGCGATTCCAGCTTGTTTAAATTCAATTTATACGAATTTACAATTTGGTTGACTTTTGGGTCATTGACATGACCTCAGAGGTCACCTAATGACATAGGACCTTACAATTGGGTGTCAATGGTTTCCTCTTGTGACAAGCAACACGCTCGTTTTTTAATCGAAGCTCTAGCTCAGTTAGGGGCGAAACGCTAGGGGGTTGTACCTCCCCCTGCACGGTCACGCACTGATCGGACGCTGCACGGGCGAGAGTTAAACCTTTGCAGCATGTTTTATGTAGATTTTGATGTTATAGTAGATAGGTATGTACTTGTTAGTTAGCGCCGCGAAGCGGCGCAAATTTTTTACGGTTTTGCCTGATAAAACCCAGAAATAAAGGCGGTGGGCCTTGTAGAGGATAATAAGCTAAATATTATATTCATTCAATTCAGCGTTACGACGAACCTATGACGATGACTATGGCTTCGTTATGACGATGACTACCGATGTGACGCCGCGAAGCGGAATGAAAATTTGAATTTTAGGTCCTGGAAAACAAAATGATAGTATTGGAACCAGACCGTGAGGTGAGATGGCTTGGGGAGATGGTCCTGGCCTGTTTCCATTATTAGCTCCTCGGTCCTGCAAATTGTGCACCGCTGGAGCAGCTTCCGGGTGCCGATCTCCTCGTCTTTGCGCTCGCGTAGCCTTTTTTGGAACTCGGAAAACTAGCTAAACATGTAGCCTGCTTGAAACTTAAAAGTGAATATTTTATGAAGGGAATGGGCCCTGGGGCCAGCAATTACCGCCAAGGAGAGCTTCTGCCAGACGCTTAATGGAATTATTTTTCCCATTTTCCAAATTTGTATAAGCAATTGCGAAACTTGTGTCATGCCGCGAAGCAGCACGAAATTTTCCAATTTTTGACACTAATTTTTATAGCTGGATTTTGACTGCACTACAAAGACAATTTGTACGATAAATTGTTAATTTTCCCCTCAAAAAGTGTGTCTGTGTGTGTGTGTGTGTGTGTGTGTGTGTGTGTGTGTGTGTGTGTGTGTGTTTGTGTGTGTGTGTGTGTGTGTGTGTGTGTGTGTGTGTGTGTGTGTGTGTGTGTGTGTATGTGTGTGTGGGGGGGGGGGGGGGGTCGACCCTTCCCCGCCCTCTAAAAGTGGGGGAGTTTGCCCAGACCTCCCTCCGACCCTCCCGTCGGCGACGCCCCTGGCTGACAAATATTGCAGCATACACTCTCCTGAGGGGACAATTGTTAAATTGTTTTGTACTACCATCACCCCCCCCCCCGAATTCAAAAACGCATCAGACTTATCAAATTACCATTTTGAAACCCAAGAAAACATTGCACAAGATGGGTCAGAGTAAGCACATTACCGCTCATTACGACCGCGCCGACCACGGCTAGCAGGCGCTCCAGGCGACGGCTAGTAACCCCTGGGCAGGCCCGAGGGCCCCGTTCACAGACTCAATGGCCCTCTGGATAAGCTCAAATGGCCCTGAACAGACTAAATATCCCCTTGGCAAGCCGAGAGGCCCCTGATCAGCCTCTAATAGCCCCTGGGCAGGTTCGGAGGCTCCTGAACAGGATCAGTGGACTATTGGGAAAGCTCGAGAGGCCCCTGAACAGACTAATGGTCCCTAGGCAGGTTCAAGAGGCCCTTGAACAGACTCAATGAGTCCCTGGGAAAGCTCGAGAGGCCGCTGGGCAGGTTCGAGAGGCCCCTGAACAGACTCAATGGGCCCCTGGGCAAGCTCGAGAGGCCTCTGGGCAGGCTCTAATGGCCCCTGGGCAGGCTAGATAGGCCCCTGAACAGACTTGATGGGCCTCTGGGAAAACTATAATGGGCCCATGGGCAGGTTCAAGAGGCCCAAAACAGACTATAATGGGCCCATGACCAGGCTCGAGAGGCTCCTGAACTTACTCAATGGGCCCCTGGACATGATCAAGAGGCCACTGGCAGGTTTGTTGGGCCGTGGGTGGGCTCAATTGGCCCTTGGACAAGTGGACATGCTCTAGAGGCCCATGGACAGGTTTTTGGGGCCCCTGAGTGGGTTCAATGGGCCCCAGGGCATGCTCGAGAAGGTCCCTGGGCATGCTTTTGCGCTCTTAAGTGTGCTCAATGGACCCCTGGGCATGCTCGAGAGGCCACCGGACAGTTTTTTGGTCCCCTCGGTGGGCTCAATGTGCCCCTGGGCATGCCAAAGAGGCCCCCTGGGACGGTTTCGAAAGCCCTTCAGTGTCTCTGAGGGCCCTTGGCATGCACCAGAGTGACCCTTGCCTGGTTTGAGGGCTCCTCTGTTACTTTTTTAAAGCCATTTAGCTAATACAAATGGCATCTGGGCCAATCTCGGCGGGGCCCCCTGTGACCCGTAAGGGGGAGGGGCAATTGCCCCCCTTGCCTCCCCCCTCCCTGGCTGCGCCCCTGTCTGACACCATAGTGTATCAGAACCTTCTTAACGAATCAGTATCCATAGGGCTGTGAGGAGCCAAGATAATTTCGTGCTAGGCCAATTTTTAGGTGATAAACACCTACAGAGGGCACTTAAAATTGGCCTAGCACGAAATTATCTTGGCTCCTCACAGCCCTATGCACACTGATTCGTTAAGAAGGTTCTGATACACTCTAGCTTTTAATAATCGCATCGAATTTGATGACGTCATACTTTCAATGGCAGCTGTTGTTTGCTAAATTGTCTCAAAACAATTAAAACGGACAAACATGCTGGATGACGTGACAGGCAAGTTATTCATATCGCTTGGAAACGGAGACCTTGCTATTTACTCAGACATATGCGGACTGGAGTTAGCATCATGTGACTTAATACAGTTCCCTGGAGACTGTATACTTTGTGTTAACATGACGTATATTCCAGCTAAGCTGAATATCAATCCTCCGAATCAGACTTGTAACGAATATTTTTTAGACGACTCAAGTCTGACTCAACAGCCGAAGAACTGACTCGACTCTTTACACAAGAGCTGTTTCAAAAGAAATGAATCGACTCAACTCTTGACTCAAGTGCTATTGAAAAAAATAAATGAAGCGACTCAACTCTTGACTCAAGTGCTGTTTTTTATCATTTAATCGACTCGACTCTTGACTCAAGCACTGTTTAAACAAAAATCGACTGGACTCAAAAATATATTTGAGTCCACTCAATTCGACTCCTCATCAAAAGTTTAATTATGTTGACCGGGAGGGGGGGGGGGGGGGCGGAGGGAGGGGGAGGGGAGGGTCGTCAGCAGAATCGCATTTTATCTAGTTTAAACTGGTTTGCTCAGGGAAATTTGTTTGAGTCGACTCAAGTCTGACTCAACAGCCGAAGAACTGGCTCAACTCTTGACTCAAGTGCTGTTTAAAAAAAAAATATATGGCTCAACTCTA
>JAXIVJ010016938.1:0-25000 GCA_036785665.1 Chirona hameri | reverse complement strand
GAGGGATCCCGTCAACCCATCGGACACACCTGACTTAGCCGATTACGTAGCGACCTCAAGCGCGGCGGTCGGGTGCTTCCTCGAATACCAAGAGCTGCACGAATCGCTGTCGCGGGTGCCCTTGCGCAGCGCGTCACGGCAGTGTATCGGATGGGACGCCGGAGGCCTGGAAATCCCTCGGGCTTCGCCTCCGCTGTTCTCCGAGTGCCTGAAACGCGCAGAGACAAGTCTCACAGAAAGTCCCTTGCTTCGGAAATCCGTCACAACATCGCCACTCTCGAGGATAACGGTGAAATCACAAATATCGAGCCCTCCAAGCGTGCCACTGCTCGCTGCACCACCGATGGTGCTGCAAGGGACGTTTCTCGACGAGTGTCATCCAAGCTGGCTGACGGTGATGTGCGCGGGGCACTACGAGTCCTCACGTCCGATGACTCCTTCGCGAGTCCCTCCAACGAAGTGGTCGCGCGCATCAGCGACAAGCATCCCGAGCCGCTTTCAAACTTGCGCGACTTCCACCCACCAGCAGAAGACGCAGCGACGCTCATCGCGACCGAAGTCGACGTCCTGCGCGCCATCAACTCCTTCCCGCCCAGCTCGAGCGCTGGCCTGGACGGCGTCCGGCCAGCTCACCTGCGCTCGCTGGTGGCACGATCCGTGTCAGAGGCTGGGGCGCGCCTGCTAACCGCATTGACTGGTCTGACGAACATCGCCCTCAGCGGACATCGACTTCGACTTCGACAGCGGACACCAGACTTCGCGGTCCAAGCTTTCTACTGCGCGTCTCTGATAGCGCTGCACAAACAGGGTGGTGGCCTGCGGCCCATCGCCATTGGCAGCGTTTTCCGACGCGTTGCGGCCAAGGTCGCCGTCGCCAGCGTATCATCTCGCATTGGAGCGGAGCTGCGGCCCGCACAGCTCGGAGTCGCCACGCGCAACGGATGTGAGGCCGCCGTACATGCAGTCCGAGCGTAGGTCACTGACGCAGCCAATTCCTCCCAGCCCACAATCATCGTCAAGCTTGACGTCAGAAACGCTTTCAACTCTGTGCGGCGCGACAACATGCTCGAGACCGCTCGTGCTCGGCTGCCCTCCATCTACCCGCTGGTATGGCAGGCGTACTGTAGCGCCTCTCCGCTGTACATCGGCGACTCGAAGATCTGGTCCCGTACAGGAATACAGCAAGGGACCCTCTCAGATCGCTGCTGTTCTCTCTGGCCATTGACGACGTTTCGACTGAGACTAACACTGATATCAACGTCTGGTACCTCGATGATGCCACTGTTGGCGGACCTCTCGAGCAAGTCGCCAGCAACATCCAGCGCATCAAAACCAACTGATGGAGAGGGGGCTGGAGATCAACAGCAACAAGTGTGAGGCTATCCTGCTGGGATCTGACGCGCCCTCTTGGCGGACCGACACCTTAAGCACGCTGCAGACCCTGCTTCCCGACGTCCGGGAAGTTCAGGTCGACAACATGCAGCTGCTGGGTGCGCCAATCTGTGATGCCCAAGTGAGAGCGCAGCTGCTGAGTGGCGCTCAGATGGGTGAGCAAGCTCGTGAGCCGCTTGCAGGGACTCGAAGAAGCACATCAGGCCTTTTTCCTCCTAAAAAATATGTTTTTGCACCGCGGCTGCTGTACCTGATCCGCAGCGCCCCAGCACACCGCCACCCAGCAGTTCTCTCCAGAATAGACGAGACAGTTCGTTGTGGTGCCACCAACATCACCAACGTGGCACTGCATGGTGACTCCTGGCGACAGGCGACTCTGTCGGTGAGCCTCGGTGGTCTCGGGATCCGGATGGTATCCGATCTAGCTCTTCCGGCCTATCTGGCCTCACTAAGATCCTCTGCTCTCTGGCCACAGCCGTCAACCCGCATGCAGCAGCAAGCTTCCGCCAGCTTTGGATACCTCTCCTGCAACAGTGGCTGGAAAACACCGGCATCGAACCTCCTGAGGAGTTGCAGCAGAGTCAGCAGCGCGCATGGGACCGCGCTGCCGCAACCGTCGTGGCCAGCCGGCTGCTCGACGCTAGCTCCGACGACACCGACAGGGCCCGGCTCCGCGCGGCAGCACAGCCGCACTCTGGCGCATGGCTAAACGTGCTGCCGGTCGCCAGCCTCGGCACGCTGCTGGACCGCGAAACCTTGCGCACGGCCGTCGCCCTGCGAGTCGGCGCTCCAGTATGCGCGCTGCACCGCTGCCGCTGCAGAGCCACCGTTGATACGCGGGGCCTGCACGTGCTGTCCTGCCAGCTGAGCGCCGGCCGGCTGCCACGGCACGCCGCGCTGAACGACACCATCAAACGCGCACTCCACAGCGCTGGCATGCCATCCATACTCGAGCCGGCAGGACTGGACCGGGGAGACGGCAGACTGCCAGATGGTATGACCACCTTCCGTTCGCCGAGGGGAAATGCTTATCTGGGACAGCACCTGTGTTGACACCTACGCCGGCTACATCATCCACAAGTCAGCTACCCAGGCAGGAGCTGCCGCCCAAACCGCTGAAAACCGCAAACAACGCCGATACGCGGAACTTGGACGACGTTTCAAGTTCCAGCCCATCGCCGTCGAAACGTGCGGTTCGCTTGGTCAATCAACACTTCCTTTCTTGAAGGAACTTGGCCGGCGAATCGCACGCGAGACTGGCGACAAGCGCGAAGTGGAATACATTTTCCAGCGGGTGTCCCTGGCGGTGGTGCGCGGTAACGCCACCTCGCTCCTCATGGGGTCGACGGCCACCGTACCTCCTGGGGCTAGCGCAGACGGAGGCTGCCCGCCCGAGCTGGTCACCACTCCCACTCGCCCGCGCACAGCGAGCTCGCCACCGCAGCAGCCGCCATCGCAGCAGCCGCCACCGCAGCAACCACCATCGCAGCAGCCGCCATCGCAGCAGCTGCCACCGCAGCAGCCGCCATCGCAGCAGCCGCCACCGCAGCAACCACCATCGCAGCAGCCGCCACCGCAGCACCCGCCATCGCAGCAGCCGCAGCCGCAGCAGCCGCCACCGCAGCAGCCGTCACCGCAGCAGCCGTCACCGCAGCAGTCGCCATCGCAGCAGCCGTCACCGAAGCAGTTACCACCGCAGCAGCCGCCACCGCAGCAGCCGCCTCCGCCACAACCGCCATCGCAGCAGCCGCCATCGCAGAAACCGCCACCGCAGCGGCCGCCACCGCAGCAGCCGCCATCGCGATCATCATCCCACAGGGACACTCCACCCCTAGTGCTGTCGTCCGAGCTCCGACCGGAAACAAAAGCAGCTGCCTCCCTACACCGGGCGGTGCTTCTGTCGGAGCCCGCTGCGGTGCCGTCCGCTGTCGGCTCGTCCTGCCGCCTACGGCTCGAGAGTTCCGGCGAGGCTGGCGACGGCGGCGGCAGCAGCCGGTTCGCCGCTCGGCCGCCGGGCCTTACTGGACTGAGAAACATCGGCAACACATGTTTTATGAACTCGGTGCTGCAATGCCTGAGCAACACTCGCGCCCTGCACGACTACATTCTGCGCGACGAGTACGCCTCCGACATCAATACCACTACGTCGGACATGAAGGGGGCGCTGATCAGAGCTTTCGGCGCTCTGATGTGTGACCTGTGGCGGCACTCAAACGAGTCTGAGCGGGTGCTGACGACGGCGCCGTTCAAGTCACAGATCCAGCGGTTCGCGCCACGCTTCATGGACTACCAGCAGCAGGACGCGCAGGAGTTCCTCAGGTACCTGCTGGAGGGTCTGCACGAGGATGTAAATCGTGTTACCAGCCGGCCCAAGCCCATTACTACCGACATCGACGATAGTCTCAGCGCCAGTCAGAAGTCAGTTGAGGCCTGGAAGCGCACCCTGCGTCTGGAGAACTCAAAGTTAGTTGATCTGTTTGTCGGCCAGCTCAAGTCGACGCTGCTGTGCACGGTGTGCGGCCACGCGTCCGTCACGTTCGACCCGTTCTGGGATCTGAGCCTACCGATCCCGGCCAGGACGGGCCGGGTGCAACTGCAGGCCTGTTTTGACCTCTTCATAAGGGAGGAGGTGCTCGACGGAGACGACAAGCCGACGTGTTCCAAGTGCCTAAAGCGGCAAAAATGCACCAAGAACCTGTCGATCCAGAAGTTCCCGCGCATCCTGGTGGTGCACCTGAAACGTTTCTTGCCGCAGGAGAGGTCCCACAGCAAACTAAACACCGCCGTGGCCATTCCGGTGACCGGGCTGGACCTGTCGCCGTACTCGGCTGACCAGACGCTCTGCAGGTACAACCTGTACGGCGTGGCCAACCACTCCGGCACGCTGGTCTCCGGCCACCTCACGGTCTACTGCAAACACCCGCACACGGCCGAGTGGTACGAGTACAACGGCTCACGGGTACGTCTGGTCAATCAGCGCAGTGTCACCAGCTGCGGGGCATACGTGCTCTTCTTCGAGCTGGCCGGCACTTCCCACATTGAGGCAGTCTGCCCATCGGACACCGTCTAGTCCGCCTAGATTCTCTTTGCTGGGTCGCCACCGGACCGCTGTTTGCGCCGGCCCGAGGGTTGTAGTGTATTGTAATCCAATAATGTGTACACACATCGCTTATAATGAAGCATGAGTTGTGATGCGATTCATATCGCATGTAAATAATTGAAACATTCTTGACTGATACGTTGCCAATACATCGGAACGCAGAAGAAGAAGAAAAAATTGCACGAGCCCGTAGGGTGAGTGCAAAAATTTGCAGGATGACCGAGGACTTAAACAAACTGCCGGCCCAAGGGAGGTATTTATTTTACCATATGCCGTTTATGAACTGTGTTCGTTTACAGATTTGATCTATTGAACTTCAAGTATTTAATCAGCCTATTAGGTACGCACTGTGACAATCGTATATAAATGCCTTTTCACTGCATTTGGGTTTCCGAATGTCCAATAATCAAGACCTCCAAGGAAAGAGAAACACGATAAGAGAGAAGAAGAAAGCTAATAGAAGCCAGTCACGATTCAGATACTCTACTGTGAGGAAAAATAATGGAGCAACGGATCAAACTACTTCAAGAACACTGCAAAGAAAAGAACAGTGTCAATCTTCTGGGTTGGTGCAAAACGAAACTCACCTTACTCGTGTGCCCTTCTATCGATTGAAGCAAGTAAGGGTAATAGCGGGCACTATGAAGCGATCACCTTTCATTGCATGCTTCAGCCGCCAACCACTTTCAAACGAATCACAAACTGTGCCCATAATCAAATCAGTAGACAAGTAAATATGATTACGCAGTGCTATGAATTGTCTGCACACGATTTCGTTTTGCCGTATGTTATTGGCGTCAGATATCTGAATAATATGCGCATCAATATGCATGTGTGTTGTATTTAATACAATAAATAGTTACGTATGTGACAGTGCAACAATGTTTTAAGGCGATTCACAGGGTTTATTTGACAAATCCAGTAATAATAAATATACGTATTTTAAATCTTTTATTTGACCTCCTTACAAAACTTGAGTTTACGATTTAATGTTATGTATGAATTTTCGAGCACGGCTCATGATCACATACACAAAACCTAAAAAAAAAACACCGATTAGCTTGCCAGCAGCAACTGTCGACGAAAACAACTTTACTGACAATGAGCGTGACAATCTGTTCGTATACACCTTCAACGAAATAAGTAAAAAACAAGCTGTTGTCTAAACTTTGACTAAGTTTCAAATGCATGTGATTACATAGGATTACATAGTTATGAGATGATACGCCAGGAGGAGATATTTCTGTTCATGACGGGTTTCAACTGACGAATGAAGAGCAATTCGCATATCTTACGATGGGGATGATCTTTTGTTTTTGCAAAATGTGAACTGAAAGAGGTATTTCATTACGCGGGATTCGATAGTCACCATGGACCGAAATAAAGTGATCACCAATGGGAGTGTCTGGGGTCTTGTTTCTCGCTGCTGAAACATGTTCATTGAACCGTAATCGAATGGGCCGTCGTGACTCACCCACGTAAGATATATGATCGCCCTTCCTTTCACACAGTACGCACGTTACACAATACACAACACCCGACGTTAAACACTTTCCCTTTAAACCTGACTGACAAGCATTGCATACTCTTCTGCCAGACGGGCACTCAGGCGGCGAAAAGGCCGAACAAACAAGACTGTTCTTCAGAGTATTTTTTTTTCCCATGCTACTTTTACATCTAGTTCTGACTTTTTTACAATCCTGTTAACTTTAGCACACATCGCTTCATCAATATATGGTAGGGTGAGACAACCATCTAGATCAGATTTTGTTTTCTGTTGGCGCTGTCGTAGAACACGCGGACAGGTGACTTCTCGGCGCATGCGTCTCACAAGTTGTTTTGGGTAACCATTTGATTCGAAGAGATCTTGAATCTTCTGGAGAGATGTTTCTGTTTTTTCGTTTGATGAAACCCGTTTTGCTCTTCGGAATTCTGAGCGAATGATGTTCTTTTTTGTAGTCATCGGGTGTGCTGAAGTATAGTGCATGATGACTCCGGAGTGGTTCGGTTTAACATACAGTTCCGTTGAGAACTTGAATTCTGAATCTAAAGAGATCAGTGTGTCCAAGCAGGCTATCTTTCCTGTTGAGTGACTGTCTTCCATGGTTAATTTTATCGTAGGGTGACGAGAGTTCATATACTCCAAGAAAGTTCGCAGTTGATCGTAGCCATGTGTCCAAACTCCTATCGTGTCGTCAATATACCTTGCATAAAACTCAGGTTTGAGTCTGACCTCGTTCATCGCTGCCTTTTCCAGTTGGTGCATAAATATGATCGCTACTGGGGGTGCTACTTTATTGCCCATGGCAATTCCAAACTGTTGTCTGTAGTGATCCTGATCAAATCTGAACGTGTTGTTCTCGAGGCAGTGGGAGAGAAGACGAGCAATATTTTCTGGCGTGATCCCATTGGTGATCACTTTATTTTGGTCCATGGTGACTATCGAATCCCGCGTAATGAAATACCTCTTTCAGTTCACATTTTGCAAAAACAAAAGATCATCCCCATCGTAAGATATGCGAATCGCTCTTCATTCGTCAGTTGAAACCCGTCATGAACAGAAATTTCTCCTCCTGGCGTATCATCTCATAACTATGTAATCCTATGTAATCACATGCATTTGAAACTTAGTCAAAGTTTAGACAACAGCTTGTTTTTTACTGATTTCGTTGAAAGTGTATACGAACAGATTGTCACGCTCATTGTCAGTAAAGTTGTTTTCGTCGACAGTTGCTGCTGGCAAGCTAATCGGTGTTTTTTTTAAAGGTTTTGTGTATGTGATCATGAGCCGTGCTCGAAAATTCATACAAAACATTAAATCATAAACTCAACTTTTGTAAGGAGGTCAAATAAAAGATTTAAAATACGTATTATCCCAATGCCTTACATAACCACAGCGTTAAAAAGACTAAAAAATAATAAATATAGCAAATGTGTATGTGTGATTTTGGCACTTCCGCTCTGAATATTCTGTTAAATAATTGTCTGGGAAATTAAAAATGCCCCGGGCCGAATCGTTTCCCAGATACCTTCAACACTAGCCGCAGCGGGCCGAAAGCATTTCCCAAAAGCACGTGCTAATGTTGAAAGGATATCTCGGCATATGGTTAAAAATAAAAATAAAATAAAGCAACGTGTACCGCTCTTTTCCATACCCAATGCTGCTAATTGCCAATAGAATGTCATATATTTAAGGAAATGGGTATCAATATCATAATAAGGAAATAGATCGCCTAACAAGCAAAACAAACTAGAGAATATCTGATAAACATGAAGAAGGAGCGACACTGGTAATATGGTCAAAACAGTCTGAGAAGCGGAACTGGAGCTTTCACCGTGCCTGATCGAGAACTGGCGGGCTTGACTGACTCCCGAACCTGAGGTAGCTGGTTAGGTGAGGTGCCGGGCTCGCACCAAGTTCACCATGGCAAAATCATGCATTTAGCATCAAGGGCTCTAAATTTTCGTTTGACAATGTTACTCGCTCATGATCATGTATAGATTCGAAGTAACAATGCCTCATCAATAAAACACCAATAGGTTGAAGTTTTTCTTCTTCTCTACATTTCGAATACCAACATAATTCCATTATGGCCTCTGAATTGGTTTTAACACGCGCCCTGGAGGGCTTCTGAGAATTGCATGCACTGGAGGGGGGGGGGGGCCTCCCAAAGATCTCACCCTCCACAAGAGCTACAACCAGTGAGGCGATGGTAATTGGCGATGGTAATTAATTATTATTGGCGGTAAATTGGCGATGGCGATGGTAATTGGCGATGAACGAGCGAGCGCGATCGAAATGTATGGTGAATTTCAACTCGATCGGGCAAATAGTTTCTGGGATACCCTACAAAATGGTGGGCACGTGCGCACGTGCAAAGGCATCCCACCCCTGACTTGTGGAAAGGCGGCGGCTGAGAGGTCCCTAACCACACACCAAATTAGAACACAATCGGCTCAGCCGTTCCTGAGATATATAATAGGGGTGTGACGTGTGCACGTGCAGAGGCACCCCACCCCTGACTTGTGAAAAGGCGGCGGCTGAGGGGTCCCTGCTGTCACTACCGGGTGAGGTCAGAAGTCCAGCGCTCTCCCAACTGAGCTACAGGGGCGGACCTATCTCAAACTAATGGATTTCAGACCCCGTGAGACCCCGTTTTTTACGATAATATCTTAATGCCGAATCGGAATCAAATTTTCGCACAGTCTATTTCAGCCCTGGCGCCAATTTTTGTCCATATAGTCTGTGAACAAAAAATCCAATTTAGGGTAAATGCCCAGTGTCCTTGCCTCGTAATGTTGTTGAGGTCACAACATACGTCACGGCAGCCTGTACTGTAGGAATGGGTTTACCGAGCAAATCTTAACGTTACGAGTCAATGACAAGTACTCTAAATTTAGATTTTTTGTTAACAGACCATTTGGACAAAAATTGGCGCCAGGGCTGAAATAGACTGCGAAAATGTGATTCCGATTCCGCCATTCCTTAACCCTATTTGTAACAGGCTCCTGGCTACCCCTATTTGTAACAGGGGGGGGGGGCGGATTCCGCCCCCCAGAGATCTCGATATCTGCCCGTCCGATTTTCAAAAATGAAACGGCGTTTGGTTCCCCTCAATACGATCTACATTTCTTTTCTTTTTAAATCCAAATTTTTGATAGGGGGGCAACAGGGAGGCAAAAACTACAAAGTTTAGTGGTATATGTGATCCAACACAGCTGTCATATTTATCAACTGATTTTAACACAACCAAAGAGAATCGATAGAGATTGAATTGGAAATTGATATATTGCGATCACTTCTGAAAATTCAAAAATCATAGGCGTGTGTAGGTCACTCAATATGGGGGTGAAGTAAATGCGTGATAAAACCATTTTTTATGTGTTTTTTATAAATGAAATCGTATGCTATTGTGACATTAGACAAAACAGTTATAAATCATATGTTTTGCCATAGGTGATACCAGGTTAGTGAAAAAGGGAGGTAAAATAGGGGAAAAAATATTAACCGCAGGCATGTTGCTACCAAGCACTATAAATAAGTTACTGATCGTAGATATTTCCTTTTTGCATATAGTATTTCATCATAGGCGCATCCAGGATCCAAACTGGGGAGGCGCAAGACCTTCTGATAAGTATATTATCCGCTATTATGATACTAACTAGTCATCAGAGACTATTTCACTTACAACTTCAATTCACATTGCTTACCCCCCTTTTTACCCTACCTGGACTCACCTATTATCTCATAATCGTTCGGAGAGTACCCTGTGGTGCGTGTTTTATCCGAAAACTGCCGCATGTTATGTCATTGTAGGCCCATGCATCTTAGTTTCCTTGCAATAATATGACCCCCTTTCTTCCATTCCTGAGCACGCCTCTGCAAAAAAAAAGATTCCCTCTCCTGGCCTCATATGTGGATATATCATTATAAGTTAACCGTCTATTCCGCCGTAATCGCTGGTATATCGTCATCACCATGCCAGTCACCCCCCTTTTCATGTGCCTGAACACGCCCCTGCAACTCCCCTGAAACCGCCTCTGCCATGCAATTTGTATGATATTTCATTAACATCAACTAATTTGCACTTGTTGCAATCACCGTAAACCGATGTAACTCCTTCATACTTGTGGCAGTTAGGAAGAAACCGTGAAGATCGCATTTCCGTATTATCGCTAAATGTCGCCGCCGAACCCTCCCAAAACTGTGCCCTAGAACCGCCTCTGTTCAGGTTAAGAACTCAAAATTTTGACTCCAAATGCGGAATTCAATTCTAGGAAAAGTTACAAGATTTAATGGGCCTGCCCCCGCCGTTCTAGAGATATCTGGGAAAAACTTGAGGGGGGAGGAACCCGCCCCCCTGTTACAAATAGGGTTAACACGCTCCCTGGAGGGCCTCTGATATTACACGCTCTGGACGGGGGGGGGGGGGGTGGAGGGGATTCCCCTCCTATGATCTCGAAAACCACGTAATTAAAAAACTTTTTCGAAGGTGGGTTTACCTGCCTCTTGATCTGAAGCCATGACCTAAAATCACCATTGGTCGACAATTTCAAAGAGGTTGCGCTTCTGAAAAAAAAAATCAGAGATTAGGTGGACGCAAGAATTGCGGGGCTCCCGCACCACCGTTTTCTCGTCATTTCCGTAAAAACTTGTTGTTGAGGTCTTCAAACATTCCGCCAGCTGTGTGCGGTGCGGACTATGTCAGTTCGAGTACCTACATCCTTAACCCTCGCCCGGGTAGGGCAAAATCACTACGTGTTCGGATAGGGGGCGTTGGTACGAACCCCCTCCCTTAGCGTTTCGCCCCTAATTGAGCTAGCGCTTCGATTCAAAAACGAGAGTGTTGCTTGTGACGAGAGGAAGCAGCTGATACCCAATGTTAAGGTATTGGGTCATCAGGTGACCTCTGAGGTCATGCCAATGACCCACAAGTCATACAAATTGAAAATGCGTATAAATTGAATTTTATCGAGCTAGAATCGTGAATCAGCATATCATAATGCTTAATAGGTACCAAATTAGTAATCAGCGTCACAAAATGTCCTAAAAACTGCAAAATTCCAAAAAGGTCATGTCAGGTCATCTGAGGTCAGTGACCTCGGTTGACCTGTGGAAGCGCATGACCCCAGTGGAACATATAATTATCTAAAATGGATCCCAAATTTGAAATAAGCGTCACAAATTGTCCTAGAAACCGTCAGAAGCCCAAACAAATTCATCTGAGGTCATCGGAGGTCAATGACCTCAGTTGACCTCTGAAAAGGTCAATCGAGGTCACAATCTCAGTGGAAACCACAACTGTCACCTGGAAACACCTTTGCATATGTTCCTGGCTGGCGGTGGCTGTGGTGGCTGATCCTTCACACCACGGCAGCCAGCAGCCAGGCCGTGCTGGACGCCCTGCTCCAGGCAGACCTGCGCAACAGCGATGGCGATCACCGTAGCATCACCGTCTATGTCCTCGGTAGGTGACGGCGCCGCGCCGCGCCTCTCTGATCAGCGGCACAACAGCCGGCACGGCGCCCGGTCTCTCCGGGCCCACACACTCGTTCACCGGCTCAGCTGGCGGCTGACAACGCTGATGTGACGTCACAGCCGTGACGCCGGACCAGATCGGAGTGTGACGTCACATCAGACGTCTGAGGCTGTCCTGTGGGACGTCAGTGGCCGGTGGCAGAGGCGTAACTTTTTGAAAATCATTGGGTTGCACTTAGTTGTTAAGAGCCCATTTCTAACACATTGCGTCATAGGCGTAATGCTAAATTCCCAAATTATTGGGGTTGTAGCTACAACCCCAATTTACATTAAAGTTCCACCCATGGCCGGCGGTGGCTGGACATGCCGGCTGTACTGCTGACTCTGTCTCTGTCTGTGTGTGTGAGGTCACATCAGACGTGTCTCTGCTCTGTCGCCAGGCTATAGGTCAGGCCGCGCCAGCTGAGGTGGCCGACGTATGGCAGTCCGATCTGGGTGCAGCCTGGACTGGGAGCAGAACCCTCGGTGGCGGCCAGGGCCGTGGGAACTACTTTGAAGTTGGGGGGGGGGGCGAAATTTTTGACAATACTACGGTAAAAATTAAGATTGAAGAGAAGCATTGTCCGCCTCTGTTGCTCAGTTGGGAGAGTGCTGGACTTCTGACCTCACCCGGTAGTGGCAGCCCGGGCTCGAGTCACTTCGGCTCTCGCTATTTGCCCCTGACTGGGATGGCCTGTGGCCGGTGGCAGCGGTCGCACTCAAGGTCAAGTGACGTCAGAGGGCGGGGCGGACCGTGTCCAGGTATGTCGGGCACGTAAAACCTTCGCTTCTAAATTCTGACGGACGCCAGGAATTGCTTGATCGGGTGGTGGGGTCAGGGCCTGCGCAACAAGCTATGCTTAGCGCGGGGCCTGACCTCGGAAAACCATCCATTCAAAAACATTCCGACTTAATATATTATATAATACCTCCCGGGGCCGGGAAAAAGTTTGTTGAAGTCCGAGGTCAGCCTGACAAATTTTTGCACGAGCCCGTAGGGTGAGTGCAAACATTTGCAGGATGACCCAGGACTTATACAAACTGCCGGCCCAAGGGAGGTATTTATTTTCCCATATGCCGTGTATGTACTGTGTCCTTTTACATATTGGATCTATTGAACTTCAAGTATTTAATAAGCCTATTAGGTACGCCCTGTCACATTCGTATATAAAGGCATTTTCACTGCATTTGGGTTTCCGAATGTTCAATAATCAAGACCCCCAAGGAAAGAGAAAGACGATAAGAGAGAGGAAGAGAGCTAATAGAATCCAGTCGCGATTCAGATACTCTACTGTGAGGAAAAATAATGGAGCAACGGATCAAACTACTTCAAGAACACTGCAAAGAACAGAACAGTGTCAATCTTCTGGAGTGGTGCAAAACGAAACTCACCTTACTCGTGTGCCCTTCTATCGGTTGAAGCAAGTAAGGGTAATAGCGGGCACTATGAAGCGATCACCTTTCATTGCATGCTTTCAGTCGCCAACCACTTTCAAACGAATCACAAACTGTGCCTGATTACGCAGTGCTATGAATCAGATATCCGAATAATATGCGCATCAATATGTATGTGTGTTGTATTTAATACAATAAATAGGTACGTATGTGACAGT
The DNA here is from genome assembly GCA_036785665.1 of Chirona hameri. Classification (NCBI taxonomy): domain Eukaryota; kingdom Metazoa; phylum Arthropoda; class Thecostraca; order Balanomorpha; family Balanidae; genus Chirona; species Chirona hameri. The sequence goes on along the minus strand of JAXIVJ010016938.1, from coordinate 11,877 downwards.
GCAACAATGTTTTAACGCGATTTACAGGGTTTATTCGACAAATCCAGTAATCATAAATATAGCAAATATGTATGTGTGTTTTTGGCACTTCCGCTCTGAATATTCTGTTAAATAATTGTCTGGGAAACTAAAAATTCCCCGGGCCAAATCGTTTCCCAGATACCTTCAACACTAGCCGCAGCGGGCCGAAAGCATTTCCCAAAAGCACGTGCTAATGTTATCATTATTTCCAAAATTTCTCAACCAATTTCAACGATTTTTTTTCTCTCCAGCATACGTATAATTGTTGTAAACTTAGCTACCGAAAAGTTCAGCAAGATGCACTGCATGTGTCAGAAGTTATTCAAGACAAACCTCGGGGGGGGGGGGGGCTGTCAGGGCGAGGGCTAACATCGAAGACAAGTCTTGTTATACTTGTAACTCGCCAGTGTCTGCTTTCTTTTGAACGTATTTTATATATATTTTTTGGATGCGGTTCTTATCCGAGAAGTCAAACTATTCCATAATGTTGACCCACGATACGAGAGTGATTTTTTTAACACTGCTTTTGGGATGGCAATGTCCAGGTTGTCCTATGCCTAGTTTTTCATTCAGATTGTCTAGTTTTGAAAGAGATACGTACTGAAGGTGGCATACCTTCTGAACAGAGCAAACATTGACATATAATTGTTAGCGCAACAATAGTGAGCTCTGGGGCTACCTCTTCATGCCATGCCAGGCTCTTGAAAACTCACGACCTGCAATACGTCGTGCAAATTTAAGTATTTGGTTGATTTATTTGCCTTGCGTTATGTTGCAATTTCCCCATATTAGCCGTTGTCACGAAGGATTATTGTGCGAAACTTTACAAACCTTTTGAAATATTTTGGAAAGTTTCGACGATCTATTCCTTACTTAATTAACTACACAAATTTTACATGCGTTTTTTGGCTAGAAATGTCCCTCAGAATTTTGTAATATGTTTGTAAGAATATAATATGTTGACAAAATTGTGGTTTGGTAGTAATAAGCAAGATATATATTGATAAGTAAGTTGTGATGAGTAATATAAGTATTGATAAGTAAGTGTATTGATAAGTAAGTTGTATCTCCACCGACTAAAACTGTTTAAAATGTTTTGAAAAGTTTCGACTATCCATTCCTTAATTACACAACTTTTACATGCGGTTTTGTTGACAAAATTGCGGTTTGGTGGGGTCCACAGTAAGACAACCAAACATTTTCACAATTGCCGTCCGACCATTTTTAATTTTCATGAAAAGTTGTGCACTGGGGGTTTCAAGGGCGGGGATTCATTGGGGTGACCAAAAAAAATCCCCCAAAAATATGTTCAAAGATACGGCCTTCTGTATTTTCCCCAAGTTCACTTTGCAGCCTAATTTTGACAACCAATAACTCCGAGACTAAGAGAGCGATTTTGATTAACTTTATTTTGTTTGGATCAGGATTAGTCGAAAAACAATTTGGAAATCGCGGATTATCTATTTTTTGTCACATGAACTCGTGAACTACTTTTTTCGCCGTGACCTTGACCTGTTGGAAACTGAAAGTAACATTTTCGTCTGATGACGATTTGAGCTTCATTGATGTCCTTTCGTATACAAAAGTAGGGTTCAACCTGTACAAAATATTTTTGAGTTTTGCAGTGCTGAAATAATACGCTTTTCGAGCACCTGTCTGTCGATAACTTCACATCTACTTGACATACGCTTTCGAAACAAAGCCCAGAGTGACTCCTGACGGCGAAACCTCTCGGTTGGTGCCTGTTACACCGACTTCAGGTCGTCATATGACCTGCCAGGTCAATACAACGTAACGTACCCAAACTGCGTATTGTGTCAGGCCTATCAGCATTGCAAGGCTCAACAATGTTTTGTACAGGTCGAACCCCACTTTTTATATTTTGTATACGAAAGGTCATCAATGATCAATGGAACTAAAATCGTCATCCAGACGAAATGTTAATTTCAATTTCCAACAGGTTAAGGTCACGACACAAAATGTAGGTCACGAGGTCACGTAAAACAAAATGAAAAACGAAAATCCGAGATCTTCAAACTGTTCTTTGACTAATCCCGATCCAAACAAAAAAAAAGTTATCAAAATTGCTTCTTTACTCTCGGAGTTATTGGTCGTCAAAATTGGGCCTGCACAGTGAAATTTGTAAATTTTCGGAAGGCCTTATCTGGGAAAATATTAGGGGGATAATTGTTTGGTCACCACCAATGAATTCCCCGCCCTTGAAACCCCCAGTGCACAACTTTTCAAGAAAATTAAAAATGGTCGGACGGCAAATTTTAAGGAAAGATGGTCGTCTTACTGTGGAAGTCCCCAAAAGTAGATTTTACAGGTCGAACCCAATTTTGTATACGAAAGGACATCAATGAAGTTCAAATCGTCATAAGACGAAAATGTTCATTTCAGTTTCCAACAGGTCAAGGTCACGGCGCAAAAAGTAGGTCACGAGGTCACGTGACAACAAAATCGACAATCCGTGATTGCCAAAATGTTCTTCGACTAATTCTGATAACAAATCGTTTTTTTAGTCTCGGAGTTATTGGTCGTCAAAATTAGGCCTGCACAGTGAACTTGGGAAAATACGGAAGGCCGTATTTAGGAGATAAACAAAAATGGGATTTTTTTTTGGTCACCACCAATGAATTATCCGCCCTTGAAACCCCCAATGCACAACTTTTCAATAAAATTAGAAATGGTCGGACGGCACCCACCGGTTGTCTTACTGTGGAATGCCGGTGGTATTAAGCAAGATCAGAATTGATAGGTCAATTGTGATAATAATAATGTCAAAATATGCATCTCCACCGACTGAAACTCGGTATGTTAAACTCAACGAATGGACGCATATTTTCTTTAAAAACGGCCAATTTTGTAGCATAAACTTGTTATGAGCTCAATAAATGTCTCCTTAACTATTGAATAGTGATAATATCGGCTAGGTCACTCTGTCTGTTCCGTCCCTTTGCTAAGTGTCGGAGTATTGGCCGATCCCTGCCTTTGCCTCGGCTCGTGCCGCTGTCACTCATACCGGTACCCGACCGGCGTCCCCCATTCAAGGGATTACCTCCCGGACCGATTCCTACCTGGGCGGCCGCAACGCCAGGAACCCACTGACAATTTGACTTCAACACTAATCCCTCTCTTTGTACATATTTACATATCCATTCGCACTCCGTCACCACAAGACATTACCTTTGTATTAGTGACCAGTGCCCAAAACTTTCACGCACATGTCGTTAACACTGCCCCCCGTTCTTGGGAAATGCCCACTGATAAGGGCACCGGAAGGGGTTAGAGGGGCACAGTCCCCCAGTTGCGCCTGTGTCGCCGAGCAGTGAGGACGTCTCCAGGACTTCAGTGCTGCGACTTCTGAACCAGCGAGATGAAAGATCCGACGGACCTGTTCTTCAAGGTAAGTCATCGGGAAGGCTTGCGCGTTCGTTCTGAGCAACGTTATTCGAGGGCTTGGTGTCGTTCTCTTTGGTGTTGTTTGTTTCTACGTTTCAGGGCGATTGTGCAATGATCCCCTGGCTCATTGTGCCGATAAAGGATATTTACGTTACACAGTGTTCGTCACGGGTTCACCAACCCCCAGCCCGGCCCGGCCTAGGCCCATGAACACCAAGCCCAGGCCCGGACCAGGCCCGGTCAAATTCATAATATTGAGGCCCAGGCCCGGCCCGGCCCGTTCAGATTCAGCATATCATTATTTTCACAAAATTTCCAATCATTATCTATGTGATATGTGAAACAATGAACCAACTATGCTAACAAGAAAAAAATCCACAGCCACAGCAACAGTGTATTGCTGTATAAGTGAACTGCTGGTTAAAATATTTTTGAGCTCTGACCTGAGCTTGTGCGACGCGCACATTACTTCAAAATTGTCAGGCCCAGGCCCATCCAGAACCCAGTGATTTCCTTAAAGTTGAGGCCCAGCCCAGGCCCAGCCCATGGCGAATTCTGATTTATATACAATCAATGCTGTGTGCGGATTGGCGATGGTAAAAACTTGTTATTGCATAAAATGCTCCGGTTTTCAAGGAATGTTTAGGATAAAGTCATATAGACTGTAAGATCCAAATTCATTCGGTGATTAGATATAACTTTTAAATGCATATCGACACAAAATAGGGATGTAAGGATTGTATATTGTGCTACATTTGTTTTATATCACGATCAGCAATGTTAGTGTTTCCATTGTTAGAAGCATAGAAGCGTGCTGTTTTTTAAGGATCTTATTGTTCAGATGCCTATTTTCCATTGTTATCATATACAATGTTGTAAACACTTCATGAGATATCATTTGGCGAAGCAAAAGCGTTTCCTGTTTTGCTTACGTAGAACTTCAATCAACTTTTTCGTTTGATTTATTTCCTATTTCCTTAACTGGGGAAAGAACTGAGGAACAAATAGGTAGACATATTTCTTATGATTATTGTATAAACCTGTGATGGGTTAGTTCTCATTTATTTTATTGCAAGAAAATGCACTCGCAAGCCACTTCGGAAACATTTGAACGGATAGAAAGTCATTTTGAAAACGTGTATACATTATCCACAAAAATAAGTACATTTAGGATGTTTTTTAATACAAAAAGCATAAGTTATCAGTAGATTATATCGTATGAATGCATGAGTTGTAATTTGCAAATACACTGTTTTTTATTTAAGGCCAGTGTACTTATAATGTCTGACCGGTCATGATCTCTATAGCAGTGAGGCCCGGGACGGGGATAAACTGGCATGTCTAAATTGTGTTGGTTTATAGGAACCGTGCGCTGGGAAGGAGAGATTATACAGCATCGGTAACAAGCCGTACAAATCGATGGGTCCTGAACATAGAAACTCATCAAAACAAAGTGTTGATGTGTAGAACCTGCAAAACTAACCATGTTTTTTCCTTTCTTTGCAGAACCTGAGCTGGAATTCGAGCAGCCCAGCTGGCGGTGGTGATGAGGCCGCCGATGACCTGGCCCAGCTGCCACCACCTCCCCTGTCACCCCTGTCTGAGGAAGACGGTGGTGATGAGGCTGCCGATGACCTGGCCCAGCTGCCACCACCTCCCCTGTCACCCCTGTCTGAGGAAGACGGTGGTGAGGAGGCCGCCGATGACCTGGCCCAGCTGCCACCACCTCCCCTGTCACCTCTGTCTGAGGAAGACGGTGGTGATGAGGCCACCGATGACCTGGTCCAGCTGCCACCACCTCCCCTGTCACCCCTGTCTGAGGAAGACGGTGGTGACGAGGCCGCCGATGACCTGGCCCAGCTGCCACCACCTCCCCTGTCACCCCTGTCTGAGGAAGACGGTGGTGATGAGGCCAGCGGCGGAGCGTCTTCATCTTCATCATCGTCTGCGACGAACAGCGATGCCGGGACCAACAGCGGCTCGTATTCATCATCATCGTCTTCGGATGTTGCGCAGGAGGAACAGGAGGCGGCCAGGGACGAGGCTGCTGAGGCCTACGCCCGGGCCCGCCTGCAGTACCTCAACAGGTACCTGAGGAGGCTGGAGAAGAAGAACAGGAGGGAGAAGAAGAGGGCCAGGCTGTCGCTTCGGAAGGACATCAACCAGCGCTTCGCCGACGCCAAGCCAAGCGCCACCCTGCTGTGGGAGGTTTTGCTGCGTGAGACCTACAAACGCACCTACAGATACTAAGTAAGTTAGCCGATGAGTTAGTTTTTGGTCCGGTCAGTACGGCTTTACCGTTTTCCTCCGTGTGCAGAGCTGTAAGATGTAAAGTCCATCTTCTGCTAGTGGTGCAGTGCTTGAGAGTTTCAGGCCGCCTTCTGCCGCTCTGTAGAGCTGTGACTTTTAGGCCGTTTTCTGTCAGTGATATAGAGCTGTGTGAAGCTCAGGCCGTCTTCTGCGGGGAACAGAGCTGCGAGATCGTCTTCTGCCAGTTATTTCATGCTGTGTTAATCTCAGACCGTCTACTGCCGGTTTATAGAGCTGTGGGAATCTCAGATCGTTATCTACCGCTAGCTTAGAGCTGTGCGAATTTTAGGCCGAATCGAGCCGGCAGTTGAGAGCTGTGCGAGTTCTTAGGCTAACTTTTTCCGGAAGTTGAGACATGTGCGAGTTTTAGGCCGTCTCCTGCCGGTAGTTGAGACATGTGCGAGTTTTAGGCCGTCTCCTGCCGGTAGTTGAGAGCTGTGCGAGTTTTAGGCCGTCTTCTGCCGGTGGTTGAGAGCTTTGCGAGTTAGCCAGTCTTCTGCCGGTGGTTGAGATCTGTGCGAGTTAGCCAGTCTTCTGCCGGTGGTTGAAATCTGTGCGTGTTAGACAGTCTTCTGCCGGTGGTTGAGATCTGTGCGAGTTAGCCAGTCTTCTGCCGGTGGTTGAGATATGTGCGAGCTAGACAGTCTTTTGCCGGTAGTTGAGACTCTGAGAGATGTGGTACGCATTTTAGGTCGTTTGTTGCTGGTGATTCAGTGTTGTGCGAGTTTCGAACCGTCTTCTGCCAAAGGCGCAGAGATGCGCAAAGCCCAAGACGGTCTTCTGCCGTTCTGCCGGTCTTAAGAGCTTTGAGATTGCAGGCCGTGTTCTGCCAGTGATGCATAGCTGCGTGAAGCTCAGGTTGTCTTCCACCGTGTGCAGGGCTGTGCGATGTTTTCCGTCTCCATGATCGATCTCGGTGAAATACCAGTGAACGTGTTCGTGTACTGCCAGTGTGTTTTATGGGTATGACGATTTGTATGTGATTTGCGATATGTGATTAAATAATATATAAAAAACAAAATCGTTCTTTCGCGGGGTCGGGATGGGGGGGGGGGGGGGGTGAAGTGGCGGCGGATTGTATTTTCGGTTGGGTGGGCAAGACAATCTCCTGGGGCCTCCTAAGCGCGCAGGGGCCCCCTTTTTGAGGCTTTGGGCCCTTCACAACTTATATGATTTAGGAATTCGAAATTTTAGTTCTGAAAGTCTGGACAGTGTCTGACACAAAATCCCATGTTTCGGTGCAGTGACATTCGCTAGTTTCTTGAACATCAAAATCGCATTTGAACTCGCGCCGTATTTGGGGGAAGGGCGTTTGGACGCCCCTTAACCTTATTAGTAGCAGGCTCCTGGCTACCCCTATTAGTGGCAAGGGGGGGGGGATCGCCCCCCCCCCCCCAGAGATCTCGAGATCCACCCGTCCGATTTGTACAAATCAAACGGTGTTCGATTCCCTTCAACACGATCTACATTTCTAAAAAAACACTAAATATTTGATAGTGGGCATCATGGGGGCAAAAACTAAAAAAATGAAAGGTATATTTGATCCACCACAGCTGCCATGTTTATCAACCGATTTCAACGCAACTAATCGGGATCGATAGTTATTGAATTGGGGATTGATATATGACGGTGACTTTTGAAAATGCAAAAAGCATAGACGCGTGCAGGTCACTAAATATGGGGGTGAAATAAATGCGTAATAAAATCGTATTTTGTTGGCTTTTTAGGAAAAATGAAATGGTGCGTTATTGTGACATCAGACACAACAGTTATACATATCTGTCACGGCGCTCTTGATTCCGACACGGCGCATGTCCAGGGGTAGCGGCCGGGGATCTGCGCCAATATTGTATTACTGTGTTGCCAATTGTTAGCACAGTGTTACGTCGTGTATCAGCAAATGCACTGCAGAGAAAAAGATACTATGGGTCTTACCAGCCCCCCTAGTAAAGCCCTTCTACCACCCTTCGAGGCCTGGTACTAATGGTAGTATTCAGTACCAGGGTCTCACCCATGGTAGAGACCCTAGTACGATCTGCCTTCTAGAGTGCCTACCAGGGGACTCGCCCTTGAACCAGGCCTTGAACTACCCCCTGCATTCGGCACACGCGCGGCAAGCTGCATACTAGAGTGCTTACCAGGGGGCTCCCCCTTATACCAGGCCTTTAACTACCCTCTGAATTCGGCACACGCGGCAGCCATCTTGACTCGCAAGCAGAAACTGCATGCGCTCAAGTGCATTCAAACTGCGTTGGCGTAAGTGCGTGTTACGTCGGTCCGTGTGTTGGAGGGGTGAAGTCTTAAGTTTCTCTGCATTGTACTTAATGCTTGTTGCTCTTTGTTAGTAGTGGCAGCCATACCGATTCGCAACTGCAGAGACTTCGTGAGTGTGACGTAAGTGCGGAAGTGTTCCACCGTGAGTGCGTCTGCGTGCTACGTGTGTTGGAGGGGTGAGTGTTCACATGTTAAGTTGTAGTTTGTGCTTGTTGCTCTTTGTTGGTATAGTGTATTAACTGCATTATGAACAGTTTTCATGGTATCATTTCCTAGTTAGGTACGTATGCAGGCAGAGGCATCATCTCCGAACTTTCAATTATTCTTGAACAATGTCAACAAACTTCCCAGGAAATTTGGGGTAGAGCTTTGTTTGCTCCCATGTGATTTTGTTATGCATGTAAAACCTATTTCATGCATATTTGTATAGAATGAATCTTGTTGGAATACATCAACCCAATTGGGCGGATCCAGGGTGCCAATTGGTCATGGCCCCCAAAGGTTCTACAACCGTGTTTTGCCGCTCGGGGTCAAAACACTGTGATCGCCTGCTCGTGGGTGTTCCCGAGCAGGCGATCAGCCGCGTGTTTTCTGTAATAACTGTCATGTCAGATGTTTCAACTCGGTTTACTGTACGAATAAATCTCGTCGCGGAAAAATTGCCTGTTGAGATATTCGGGCGAAAAATATTCAACGCAAAAGCTGCAATAACTGGTGGATATGTGGTAAGTGGGCTGGTAAGAAAGGGAATTCCCCTGGTAAGAGAGGTAGTACCACTTACTATACCTCTATAGTACTAGGGTTAGTAACCGTCGTTGAACCCTGGTATTTGCGGTAGTAAGCGTGACTACCCCCGTCGTAACCGAGTTAGTAAGCGTGACTACCCCTCGTAACCGGGCTAGTAAGTGTGACTACCCCCATCGTAACCGGGCTAGTAAGCGTACTGCCCCCTCGTAACCGGGCTAGTAAGCGTGACTACCCCGGTCGTAACCGGGTTAGTAAGCGTACTACCCCTCGTAACCGGGCTAGTAAGCGTACTACCCCCCCCCCCCCCTCGTAACCGGGCTAGTAAGCGTACTAAACCCGTCGTAACCGGGCTAGTAAGTTTTGACTGGCTCATGGTTTTCGGGCTGGTATATTTTACCAGGTCCCTAGTAAAACAGGTGGTAATACCCCTAGTACATTTTACTAGGGGTGGTTAGTAAAGGCCTCGTAATTTTTGACACTAGCCCAAAACTAACCAACCCTAGTAACTTTTTCTCTCAGTGTGGTCATGCTGAATAGGTCGTTTGGTGCGATCATCGACCAACAGTGGCGGATCCAGGATTTTCTAAGGCAGGGGGCTTCAGGCCCGAGGGCGGCATATTTCCTCGGTGACAGGGGTGGCATGGTCCAGAGGGGCGCCAATCCAATATGTCAATTAAATGGGTCAAATACGCCTCTTCCCCGGGGGGGACAGAATCTCCCCCTCCCGGATTTGCTCAATATCTTGAAAACTATATTGACATGAAACGTTCCGTACCTTATGATGCATCCATTTTACGTCTTCTCTCAACATGTCAGTTGGGCAAACTACAGAGAGGCGATCCAAAATAGATCAATCAATTTTTATATTTTGTTATGCCCATATTTGGGCATACATGCAGTATCAAACTGTGAGACCTATGTCATTAGGCTAATTCGGAGCAGCATACGCATACTCGGAGGTTAAAAAGTGTTGGACAACATGTCAATCAATATATCGGAATAATAAATGTGACCAGATTCAGCAATAGTACAATAACGTGACTTTGGAGGGCGATATGGTTCTTGAACGGCCCGACACCATTATCAGAAGCCCGACATGATGCTGAGCGGCCCGAGCGCAGCGAGGGACGCTAAGTGTCATGAAGGGCTTCTGATAATGGTGAAGGGCCTTTCAAAACCCATTCGACCGACAAATGTCACGTTATTTGTATTATTGTCACTTATCTAGGTCACATATTTATGTGTCATTATAGCCGATTGTTCTAGGCCGCAGGTTGTCCAATTTAATACCGCGCGTGAATCAACTGCTCGTGATTTATATTTTGTCAGCTGTCGCTGCTCCCCAGTCAACAGCTGGTCACAACGAAAGCGGCTTTGTCGTCGCTGCTCCCGAATGCCACGTTTAATGGTTCCTGTGTGATCAACGTCAACTTCCATCAGTAGGAAGATTTAACTGCATGAAACGTGAATGTTAAAGTCATGTATGCCATAATGTGTACACTGAAAATACAGCTAAAACACAGCATTACTCTGCATATATTGATTGATTGATATATATATATATATATATTATATATATATATATATATATATATATATATATTGAATCAAAGTGTGAATACAAACCGGGCCAATAATGACATGTCGGGCCAATAATGACATGTGCCCGACAGTTCTTATTTTGAGGGCGATATAGATTTTGATCTGCCCTCCTAAATAGCGGTAATCGACTAGTGAACGACACGTGCAAGGGACAATAATTGCCCTTATTCCACTGTAAATGGCGATCTAAATATTGATTTCGCGACGCAACGACCACAGTGTGAAATACATTTTTAGATCGGTCGTCAGCCGGCTAATCCAATTTTAGATCGTGAAGTCAGGAGGCGAATCAAAATTTAGATCGCTGAGGCTGCTGCGAGTGCCGAAATTGAGATCACCGACCCTTACTTTGGCCATATCTGCCAAAGTAGGGATCTGATCATACAAGTACAAGAAAATATGATGGCGCGATTCGTGCAGTTTCAACCGAAAAACAATCCAGGGGTGATGGACATTTTTTGAGGGGTGATATGATATGGTGTTTGAAAGTGTGAATGTCAGGGAAACAATCAATTTGTAGATCGGATCTCCTTATAAGGGAGATCCGATCCGATATAAATTAAACTCCGGACAGCTCCGCCCATTTTGATGACCGTCATGACCTAATTTTTGATCGATTATTTTTGAGATCGCCTCCCCGTAGTTTGCCCAACAGATGTCATTCAAATTAGTGAAGTAGTTTGGGAGATAATGACGTTTTAGTGATGTCAGGTCATGCCATTTTTGGTGGAAAAAGATAAATGTTTGAAAAAAACGTAGAAAATCGAGTTGTAAAGCAAATTTCAATAAAAAAATCAGATGAAAGAAAATTACATTTTCCTCAAAATAGTTATCTCGGATTTGCACTTTTGCAAGTTTTTGACCACCCAAAAAAAAAACTCATTTGTTTAGGAAAAATCCAACATAAGCTAAATTTTCTAAGATATAAAACATGGAATATATATTGGATAAACAAATATGAACGATACCCACACCAAATTGAAAAGTAAAATATTTATTTTTGACTGACTTAACTCTTAAATATGATATGGCTCCCAAGTATGATTAACTCATGACGTATTTGTTGAAATTACATTTTATGGCTTTTAATTACCAGATACAGTCAGATAAATGCCACCACTGTATTTATTAAACAAAACTGGTCTAGAAACATGGCTTTTTTATTTATATTAATTAATTTAAAATTTTGACACTATGCAACCTGACCTTGACCTGGAACTTCGCCTAAGGGCCATTATTTGGGGTCAGGGTGTAAAATTGGCTACTACTATCAAATTATACGTGTAAAATAACCCATAAAACATGTGTCGCATGACTTTCGTAGACCTTTTGCCAATAGTTATATTTTCTGACCTGCCCTTGACGGCTTGACCTTTGCTTACAATCTCAATTTCCCTTACTCGGAAGATGTATTATGCCTCTGAGAGTACTCTGTGCCATAATAGTCGCAATATAAGGCTTTAAATGGAAAGTATAGAAAATCAACCCAAATACCTCGATTTTGACATTTCACCTGAC
>JAXIVJ010016937.1:0-27452 GCA_036785665.1 Chirona hameri | reverse complement strand
AGACACGACAACCTTGCTCAGTTTCGAGTGCAAAACGGATACTACCCAAATAGATATATAGGACTAGCGCCTTGTGCTCTCTGCGCGTCGCAATCCCATAGATGGATGGAGATTTGATTGATAGATGGGGATTTATGGACTTGGACTTGTTGGACTTGTTGGACTTGTTGGACTTGCAAATCGATTTGGACTTGTCGGACTTGTCGGACTTGTCGGACTTGTCAGATTTGTCGACTTGTCAGACTTGTCGGACATGTCGGACTTGTCGAACTTGTCGAACTTATCGGACTTGTCGCATCTCAAACCTAACCAACCCATCTCCGACACATAGTTTTCCCAGCTCGGAAATACAGACGCCGCTCAAATATTATTATTTATCGGGGATTCTCCGGACGAAGGTTCCATGCTCACAAAGGCACGTGAATACAACTGCGGACAGACACGAAAACCTTGCTGTGTTTCGAGTGCAAAACAGACACTACTCAAATAGATATATAGGAGACTAGTGCCTTGTGCTCGCTCCGCGTCGCAATCCCATAGATTCGCAATCCCGATAGATTGCATCCCGATAGATGGATGGAGATTTGATTGATACATGTATCGTTTTTTCATACTTTTTTACTTGTTGGGTGGACTTGTTGGACTTATTGAACTTGTTGGACTTGTCGTACTTGTCGGACTTGTCGGACTTGTCAGACTTGTCAGACTTGTCAGACTTGTCGGACTTGTCGGACTTGTCGGACTTGTCGGATTCGTCGGGCTTGTCAGACTTGTCGGACTTGTGGACTGGACTTGTCCGAATTGTTGGACTTTTTGGACTTGTCGGACTTGTCGGACTTGTCGGACTTGTCGGACTTGCATCTTTAACTCCAACCAACCCATCTCTGACACGTAGCTATAGCATTTAACGCACTTCTAATTTAACGAATTTCTCCAGAATGGAGGTTCGCTATGCATAAAGGCACGTTAATTGCACACAGATTGTTGGCTGTGTTTTCCCAGCTCGGAACTACAGACGCCGCTCATATATTATTATTTCTCGGGATTCTCCTGGACGGAGGTTCTATGCTCACAAAGGCACGTGAATTACACCGCGGACAGACACACAAACCTTGCTGTGTTTCGAGTGAAAAACGGACACTACTCAAATAGATATATAGGAGATAGGAGATGATGCACAATCTTGGTAAAATGTTTAAAATAAAATACAATCCGATTTTTTTTATAGGGGAGCAACAGGGGGGGGGGGGGGAGGGGGAACTACATATTTTTGAGGTATTTGTGATCCAACACAGCTGTCATGTTATCAACCGATTGTAACGCAACTAATGAGGATATATAGATATTGAATTGGAGATTGATATATGGCGGTGACTTTTGAAGAAGAAACAAATACAAAGTCACAGGCATTTGCAGGTCACTCCATATGTGGTGAAGTAAATGCGTAATACAACTTGTTTATGCTTTGTTTTATAAAGTAAATGAAATGATGCGTTATTGTGGCATTAGACAACACAGTTATACAACATATTTATCGCCATAGGCGGTGCCAGGTTAGTGAAAAAGGGAGACCAAATAGCGAAAATATTAACCGCAGGCAAGTTGCTACCCAACAATATATATAAGCTACTATTCATCGTAGATGGTTACTTTTTGCATGTTGTACTTCATCATAAGCGTATTCAGGATGCAAACTGGGGAGGCGCAAGACCTTTTGATATGTATATTATCCGCTATTTTGATACTTACTAGTCAACAGCTACTATTGCACTTACAACTTAAATTCACATTGGTTACCTCCTTTTTACCCTACCTGGACTCGCCTTTTATCTTATAATCATTCGTAGAGTACCATCTGGTGCGTGTTTCATCCGAAAAAATGCAATATGTTACGTCATTGTAGGCCCATATATCTTAGTTACCTTGCAATAATATGACCCTCTTCCTTCCATTCCTGAGCGCGCCTGTGCAACACAATTACTTAATTCCCTCTCCTGGCCGCATATGTGTATCTATCATTTTAAAATAACCGTCTATTGCGCCGTAATCGCTGGCATATCGTCATCACCATGCCAGTGCCTTTTCAATATGCCTGAACACGCCCCTGCAACTCTATATGTAATACATTATGCAAATAATTGAAGGATGAGCTATCTTTTATATCTAAAGAAAGATTAAAATTAGCCTGATGCTCATTGATATTTCAAAAAGAGAAAACAAATTTGAGAATTAAATTATATTTCGTTTACGGAACTTCATCGATACAGTAAGAACAACATGCACCTCGAAAAAAACCCAGCCAAGACAGAATAAATAGGTCGATCGAAAAGACATCAGAACGTGACAACCGTGTACATCACTCTAGTCTCTACCCCTTCTGACTTCAGTGGTTTGACATGGCCCGTATCATCTTGGATGGACTGGGGAACACATGCATACCTTGATTTAACCCTATTAGTGTCGAGGGGTGGGGGTAAAACGATCCTCCCTCAAAGGGAAATAATTACCTTTTTACACAAAATGGAGTTAGTACTTGAAATCGGCAGACGAGGCCAAAATATAATGTAAATTCATCGCATTTTGCATACAAATTCCTTCCGAGAGATATTAGCTGTTTCCTACAGATAAGCGGTCCACACTTTTAACCCTCGCCCTACGGGAGCTTTTTTCACCTTCGCCCTACGGAGGGGGGGTGCCTTACAGGCCCCCCTGTTAACTTCCAAACCAAGTAACTTAGAGCAATGCGGTAAGAACCAGCATGTTGCCTGTCATGAGAGCAATCTAATAGAATGCGAGTTTTAGGTTTCAGGTCAACGGGTGACCTTCCAGGTCAAGTGAATGACCTCGGATTTACCAAGTCCTGAACAGCGATTTTGCTCTTCAGAAAACCTCAAAATTAGAAATTAATAAATGTAAATAAAAAGGCATGTTCCTAGTCCAATTTTGGCTCAGAAACACAAAGAACTTATTTTTTTGTTCGTATCTTGTCCAAAAATGTCCAAAAAAGTTATAAAAAAATGACGTCATCAGTTTTCTTACACTTAGGAAGCCATCACTCTGTCAAAAATCAAGATATTGCTTTAAAATTTGGTATGGGTATTGCCCATATTCAGTTCTCTCACATATATTCTGGTTTTTCTAATATCCTTTAAAATTTTGATTTTTAGTGGATTAAAAAAAACAGTTTTTTTCTATTTTAGGGGTCAAAAACCCCAAATTTTACAAATGAAAGATTGGCATTTTTAAGAAAATGCCATTTTGCATATTTGGTAAATTTCGTTTGCAATTTGCTTTTAAACTCTATTTTCTACGATTTTCCCAATATTTCTCTCTTTTTTTACCAACATGACGTCATCAAAACATTATTATCTCCCAAACTTCTTGACCAATTGCAATTAAATTTTTACAGCCTACGTATAATTGTTGTTAACTCAGCTATCAAAAATTTCAGCAAGGTGTACACCATGGTGTCAACAGTTTTTTAAAGAAAAACCTCATGGGGGCCTGTCAGGCCCCCCCCCCCGTAGGGCGAGGGTTAACGACCGATACTTGCAGTTGACTTTTCGGTTTCCGTCAAACTCTGGGCTTTTCCCGTAATGCTTTTTTACGCAATGGCCTGGAAAATATATTTTGCGTTCTGCTTGTTGTGATTATATGCCCACCCATCCTTTACAATTAACAAACAATACACAAACTGGCAATTCAATCGGAAGCTCATCGATGCACGACGACGGCGACCTATTTAGTGTCGGCGATTTGTTTCGAAGTTGTTGTTGTTGTTGTTGGTGGTGGATTAGGGCGCGTAGCTGCGAGGTTCAAGCGTTCAACATCTTCTTGTCTTGCTCTTGGTGGTTTCTTCGACGTTCAGGTCGATATGAAATGCTCAGTTCTGAGCGGTACTAAGCGAGGGCCTCAGCAGGATATGGCATTGCCTGGGAAGGGATTTGCCGGGAGGAATATCGCGTTGGGTCTGAATAAGTTATGTTAATTTAAATAGTGTTGGCATCCTAAGGTTAATGTTGCGGGTTGATATCACTGGTTCATGTTAACCCTCGCCCTACGGGGGGGGGGGCTGACAGGCCCCCCTGAGGTTTTTCTTAAATAACTTTTTACACATGCAGTACATGTTGCTGACATTTTTGGTAGCTGAGTTTACAACAATTAAACGTATGCTGTAAAAATGTAATTGAAATGAGTTGAGTAGTTGGGGAGATAATCATGTTTTGATGACGTCATGTTGGTAAAAATTTAGAAATATTTGAAAAAATCGTAGAAAACAGAGTTTTAAAGCAAATTGCAAACTCAATTCTCTAAAGATACAAAATGTCATTTTATTTTAAATGGCAATCTCGTATTTTCAAAATTTTGGTTTTTTGACCCCTAAAATTTTCTTGTATCTGTCCGATAGGCGTCAGAGGGTCATCGTCAATGGCAAAACCTCCGACTGGAGACCAGTAACGTCTGGTGTTCCAGAAGGTTCTCTTTTGGCTCCACTTCTCTTTTCATTATTCATCAATGACTTACCACTTGCAATTCAGTCCGGCTGCCTTCTGTACGCCGATGACGTCAAAATCTATCGCAAAATTACTTCCCCATCTGACGGACTACTGCTGCAACAGGATCTCGATCGTCTGGCAGCCTGGTCCGCCAGATGGGGACTAACTCTGAATCCCCAAAAATGCAAGTCATTCACTATGACCCTCAGGCGCGCGCCCGTCCAGACAATATATTTTATTAGTGCTTCAAAACTCGAGCACGTTGGAGAAATTCGCGACTTGGGCATCATTCTAGACACCAAACTTACATTTGCTCCCCAGGTCACAAATGTTGTCAGAAGGGCCAATAGATCGCTCGGACTACTAATTCGCTCTTTTGAAACCGGTTCTCATGGTTCAAAGTTTAACACAAACGCTCTACTGTGCGCTTACTTCTCCAACGTACGCTCAATTTTAGAATATGGTAACGTGATCTGGGCGGGCGCGGCTGATTCCCACACAGTGCGGGTCGATCGAGTTCAACACAAATTTCTAATTTGGCTTCTAAATAGTACTTTATCTGGTCATGCCACTTCTTTAGCATACTCAGACCTGTTACAACACTTCCGGATACCTTCTTTATCAGCTCGTAGGATTCAGCATGACCTATTGTTCATTAGGAACATTTTCCACTCGAAATTAGATCCTCAAACTTTGCTAACAAGCTTTTCACTTCATGTACCAGCTCGATCGACCCGCACTCAAAAGCTGTTACACGAGATCTGCCCCCGCGTTAACACCGTGACGGGCAGTCTACTCTACAGGGTACCTAGGCTAGTCAACTTTTTTTTAAACAGCGTCCCAGAGGTGGATTTTCTTGTAGATCATTTTAACACTTTTAGAAAACATGTCATCACCTATATAGCATATCTGTAACTCGTCTTTTACGGTCGCTATTTTTATCTTGCATCATTTATCAGTTCACTTTGTATTGTTTACACTATTTATATCTTGCTAATGTTTCGATGTACTTTATGGAGTGATCGTGTTATCGGTTTTACTATGTGACTTCACCTGTCAGTGAGGGCGACCCTGTTGGTGATCTGCTTAATAAAATACAAAAAATACAAAAATACAAAATTAAAATTAAATATTTTTTTTTGTGAAAAATTCCCACAAAATCAAAATGTTAAAGATATTAAAAAACCGGAATATATGTGAGAGAACTGTGTATGAACAATGCCCACACCAAATTTCAAAGCAATATCTTTGTTTTTGACCGAGTGATGGCTCTCTAAGTGTAAGAAACTGATGACGTCATTTTTTTAATAACTTTTTTTGATTTTTTTTTTACCAGATACGAACAAATAATTACTTTTTTGTATTACTCAGCCAAAACTGGTCTAGGAACATGCCTTTTATTTACATTTATCAATTTCTAATTTTGAGGTTTTCTCAAGAGCAAAATCGCTGTTCTGGACGTGGTAAATCTGAGGCCATTCACTTGACCTGGAAGGTCACCCGTTGACCTGAAACCTAAAAATCGCATATGGTTAGATTCCTCTCATGACAGGCAGCAACATGCAGGTTCTTACCGCATTGCTCTAAATTGCTTGGTTCGGAAGTTAACAGGCTTGTCAGCCCACATGTAGGGCGAAGGTGAAAAAAGCTCCCGTATAGGGCGAGGGTTAAAGGAGATGTAGCTGGCTGCTTCCAATTAGTTATCTAGAATAAAACAAGCATGAAAGTTATATAATACTTTTCAGTCTACAGTATTTCTGCTAAAGGACAAAATAAAGACTGAAACAGGAAACTTAAAAAGGGGACACATGTGTTGGTGACACCGTTGTTTCACTGCGCAGGATAAATGAAAACATAAACAAAAACATACAGTGTCGTCCGATAGATGATATACAGAATCAGGTCAGCTATTGTTCTCACTTTTGCACCGCACACAATATTTGCCAGACACAAATGGCGATCAGCAATGACGATCGGTAGACTGTAGACCACAGTGATGTTTGCAAATCGAAAGAGGTGCAAGCGTCGAAGTAAGAGGATGGTCTAAAAGTCGGAAGACCAGAAGAGGCTAAGAAGTGCGGCCAGAAGAGGCTAATTAATGCACTTCAAGCATTTGACATTATCAATAGTCAATCATTCGGTGGTTGACAGACTGTGAACCAAGGAATGTTAACAATCCGGTAAGATTTCCAGTGGCGCAAGTAAGTGGGAGGTGCAACGTTCGGGGGTAGACGAGAAAGGGCTGCAAGAAGAGTCAGCAATAAATCATAGATAACGACGAGTTATGGATTGCGGATATGTTCTTGTACAAGTTCAGAGTTCATCGAGCAGCTCACATTGTCGGAGGTAATTAAATATAGCATCGATAATGACAATATCCTTGTTCCCAAGCAAGGTCTCTATATTCATTGGAGACCCTACGTCTCGGCATCCTCAGCCTCCGTCTGTCTACAGTGTACTTGCGACATTCGAGTAATAAATATCTGACGTCTTGTCGACATACACCATACATCACACATCACACATCACACATCATCATCACACATCACACATCACACATCATCATACACCATACATCACACATCACACATCACACATCATCATCACACATCACACATCACACATCATCATCACACATCACACATCGGTGGAGGGAGCTGATCAATGATATGCGAATGCATCAGCACAGTATGTCCGATTCTCATTCTGCACAAAACCACCTCCTCTTTGTGACTATCACGCACACTGGTCATCCAATTCCCTATAATAGGTTTAACCCTATTTGTAACAGGGGGGGGGGGGCGGATTCCGCCCCCCCCCTCATGTTTTTCGCAGATATCTCAAGAACAGCTGGGAGCAGGCCCATTCAATTTTGGGACTTTTCATAGAATTGAATACCGCATTTGGAGGCAAAATTTTGAGTTCTTAAGCTGAACAGAGGCGGTTCCAGGGCACAGTTTTGGGTGGGTTCGGAGGCGATATTTGGCGATAATACGGAAATGCGATCTTCACGGTTTCTTCCTAACTGCCTCAAGTATGAAGGAGTTACATCGGTTTACGGTGATTGCAACAAGTGCAAATTAGTTGATGTTAATGAAATATCATACAAATTGCATTGCAGAGGCGGTTTCAGGGGCTTGAAAGGGGGAGGGGTCCTGGAAGTATTCAATGCTTGGCGGGAAGCCAATAGAGCGATGTAAGGGGCATTTATAGCTATCAAGATATAAAAGATAGCTTCTGCTTCCATTATTTGCATAATGTATTACATATAGAGTTTCAGGGGCGTGTTCAGGCACATGAAAAGGGGGGGGGGCTGGCATGGTGATGACGATATGCCAGCGATAACGGCGCAATAGACGTTTAGCTTATAATGATATATGCACATATGAGGCCAGAAAAGGGAATAAAGTCTTTTTTTTGCAGAGGCGCGCTCAGGAAGGGAAGAAAAGGGGTCATATTATTGCAAGGGATCTAAGAGACATGGTCATACAATGACATAACATATTGCAGTTTTCGGATGAAACACGCACCAAAGGCTACTCTACGAACGATTATAAGATAATAGGCGAGTCCAGGAAGGGTAAAAGGGGGGTAAGCAATGTTAATTGAAGTTGTAAGTGAAATAGTCACTGTTGACTAGTTAGTATCATAATAGCGGATAATATACTTATCAAAAGGTCTTGCGCCACCCCAGTTTGGATCCTGGATACGCCTATGATGAAGTACAACATGCAAAAAGGAACTATCTACGATCAGTAACATATTTATAGTGCTGGGTAGCAACTTGTCTGCGGTTAATAATTTTTTCTCCAATTTTACCTCCATTTTTCACTAACCTGGTACCGCTTATGGCAAAAATATTACTTATGACTGTTTTTTCTAATGTCACAATCACATACCATTTCATTTATCAAAAAAAGAAAGAAAAAAATATGGTTTTATTACGCATTTACTTCACTCCCATATTGAGTGACCTGCACACGCCTATGATTTTTGAATTTGCAAACGTCACCGTCATATATCAATTTCCAATTCAATCTCTATCGATTTCTCTTAGTTGTGTTGCAATCGGTCGAAAAACATGAAAGCTATGTTGGATAAAAAATAACACTAAAATTTGTAGTTTTTGCCCCCTGTTGCCCCGTATCCATTTTTTTATATTTTATTATTATTTAGAAATGTAGATCGTGTTGAGGGGAACCAAACACTGTTTAATTTTTGGAAAATCGGACGGGTAGATCTCGAGATCTCCGGGGGGGGGGGCGGAATCCGCCCCCTGTTACAAATAGGGGTAGCCAGGAGCCTGTTACAAATAGGGTTAATCAGTTAATGCTGAGTAGAACGGTAATCCTGCCAGAAACTGGCAAAGAGGTCATGAGCACAATTTCTAACCTGTGGCAAAAATTTGCTATGGCACAATTTAACAATCGTCACATCCGGTTTCTCGTGCGCCTTCTTTGCCCAAAATTCTGCCCTTTCACTCCCTGCGATACCGCTATGACCTGGAATCCACACCATACTGCACCGCCTGCCACCTGGAGTGTTTTTGTGATGCAGTTCCAGAATCTCTATGAGTACCGGGTGATCCTGGCTCTGAGCCTCCAGAGCCTTGATAGCTGATTGTGAATCAGTACAGATTAGAGCTTTTGGCACACGATTCCTGTGGACGAACTTCAGCGCCTCCCGAATTGCCACCAGTTCAGCGGTGTAGATCGATAGACCATCCTGCAGTTTATACGAGTAAAGGCACTGTTGACGGTAAAGGCACAGCCGCCAGACGTGTTCTGCTTAGAACCGTCGGTATATAAAAACCTGTACTCGGGAAATGTGCCACGTAAATCATGGAAGACAGACCGGATATCAGTATCGGTCCTATGTCTTTTGTCCTGTGCAAAAGCATATGGGACACCCATGTTGCTATTGTGCGACACCCATGTTGCTATTGTCCCTTTTATTTTGGTAACCTCCACTGGGAAAACGTATTCAAATCCTCCGTAAATATCGTTCGGACCGATCCCTGTATGCCTCCTCGTTCGAGATAAGGTCCATAATACTGTAACACGGGTGTCGGCTGTCTCCCAGTACCTTCAGGTAGTATGTTACTAAGAGTTCCCGCCGTCTGACGCCAAGTGGTAATACGTTCGTATCACCTGCATCACTCTTACGGGGAGGTCCACAAGGCGCCAGTAGCTATTCTCAGACCCGCGTTTTGGATGGTCGCCAGGGACTCAATCCGACGATTGCCCGGTCCGTCAAAAATACATGATGCGTATTCAAGGATGGGCCGTATAAGTGCTTTATACATTCTCAACAAAATTGTTCTATCCACTCCATAATTCCTACTGGCGACACTTTTCAGTATAGACAGCCTTGTCTGTCCTCTTCCTTTATCCCTCGCCAGTGCAGGGGGGGGGGGGGGGCTTGATGCCAACCCCCCTCAGTGTTTCGGGAATAACTCGCGTAAATATCAACTGATTGCGATGAAACTTTCAGTACCCTACTTGCGAACAATTTGACACATATTGCAAATTTGAAGTTGTAGGTCACAAAACCCGTGACCTTTGACCTGCTTTCCAAGGTCATGTTAGGCGCAACTGGCGTCCCGTAGTATTGATCCTT
The DNA here is from genome assembly GCA_036785665.1 of Chirona hameri. Taxonomy (NCBI): domain Eukaryota; kingdom Metazoa; phylum Arthropoda; class Thecostraca; order Balanomorpha; family Balanidae; genus Chirona; species Chirona hameri. The sequence goes on along the minus strand of JAXIVJ010016937.1, from coordinate 17,337 downwards.
GCAACTTGTGCAGTTTCATAGTGTTTGTTGTTCAGGAGCATATGCACAGGTCTTTCCAGGTGACAGTTGTGGTTTCTATTGAGATTATGACCTCGATTGACCTTCTCAGAGTTCAACCGAGTTCACTGACCTCCGATGACCTCATATTACTTTTTTGACTTCTGGCAGTTTCTAGGACATTTCGTGACGCTGATTTCAAATATGGGATCTATTTTACATAATTATATGTTCCAATGGGGTCATGCACCCCAACAGGTCAACCGAGGTCACTGACCTCAAATGACCTGACATGACCTGACATGACCTCTTTGGAATTTGGCAGTTTCTAGGACATTTTGTGACGCTGATTTCAAATTTGGCACCCATTTAGCATAATTATATACTTATTCGTGATTATTGCTCGATTCAATTCAATTTATACGCATTTACAATTTGGTTGAATTTTGGGTCATTGACATGACCTCAGAAGTCACCTACTAACCTAAGACCTTAAAATTAAGGGTATCAATGGCTTCCTCTAGTCACAAGCAACACGCTAGTTTTTTAATCGAACCTCTAGCCCAATTAGGGGCGAAACGCTAGGAGGGGGGGGGGGGGGTCGAACCCCTTCTCTGTCTGTTCGTCGTCAAGTTTGAGGGTAGGGAGCAGTCCTAGATGGACATGTTTCAGACCTCCCCGGAATAGGATGGCGTTGGATTTCGATGAAGAAAAAATGAAACCATTTTCCATTGACCATTTCTTTCTTCTTCAAGTTTTTCCCATTTAAGGGCTAGTTTATTTGATGCCTTAAAATACACGGTTACATACATTCACACAGTCATGATTCACGTCATCATCGGCATCATCATCATCATCGGCACAAAACACCGTCGTCCAACAAAGCAGGGACGCTATACGGACAACAGTGTGCGTGTGCGTGTGCGTGTGCGTGTGCGAGTGCGTGTGCGTGTGCGTGTGCGTGTGCGCGTGCGTGTGCGTGTGCGTGTGCGTGTGCGTGTGCGTGTGCGTGTGCGTGTGCGTGTGCGTGTGCGTGTGCGTGTGCGTGTGCGTGTGCGTGTGCGTGTGCTTGTGCTTGTGCGTGTGCGTGTGCGTGTGCGTGCGTGTGCGTAAGTGAGATGCGGGAGGGTGTGTAGCGCGCGCATTGCACGGGCAAGCTAAACATCTGTTTTTTAACAATCATTTTACGAGTTTACCTTAGCTGAGTATCTTCTTTAAATCTCCCCATTTGTTTTCGAACTTGGCAAAACAATTCCTTGCTTTGGCACCATAGCACTCTTTTTGAGGCTCTAGTTTTAATGAATTAAGCATAGCTGATGTGGTAGATTGGAATGTGTCTGTCATTTCCCCTCCCTCGCTCCGGCGCCTGAGTGCGCCACTGTGGTGCCCCGCTCCCCGCGCCCTGAGTGCGCGCCTGCACGGTCACCGTTGTGGTAGCCGCGGGCGCTAGACTGTGTTTCTGTACGGTCGGACGGCGGGCAGCCAATACAGTTCCAACTGGTGATCGGATGAGTGTGGTGCTGCTCGGTGGCAGTTAGAACAATTGGCGACGAGGGAGTTTGACAAGGTATCGGGGATGCCGGTTGGCCGAGTGGAATTGTTTAACGCGGAGGAAGAATGTGTGGAGCGGATGGAGGAGTATTTTATCGCGAACGACACCCCGAACGAAGCAAAGCAGCGTTCAACTCTTCTCTGCAACATCGGCTCCAAGGCTTACGGTATTGTACGATCTCTTTTGTCTCCTGTAAAACCGGCTGAAGCATCGTCCAATCAAATGGTAGAGAAGTTGACAGCCCATTTTCATCCCAAGCCGTCTGTTACTGTCGCGAGATTCAGATTAGTCTCGTGTTGCCGACTGCCTGGGGAGTCGGTACAGGCCTACATTGCTCGCCTCAGACAGCTGGCGGGTGACTGTCAGTTCGGTACATTTCTTGAGATGATTCGCGACCGACTAGTTTGTGGTGTGAAGTCTGAGCTGATACAGTCTCGTCTGCTGGCAGAACCAGAGCTTTCCCTGCAGAAGGCGACAGAGATGGCGGTGGCTATGGAGACAGCCGGCCGCAATCTACAGGAGCTGGGCGGCGCAGGAGCGTCAGCGCCGCAGCGGTCGGAGCCTCCGCCGCCGGCGGCGGTACAGCGGATTCCGTACAGCGGATTTTGTGTGTGCACAGGTTACATGTAATCATATATACTGCGTTTTTGGAATGACATTTTTCTTTTAAGCCTGACAGGAGAACACTTCATGAAGTGCCACCCAGACATCAACATTGATCAAAACACACTCACTATTTCGATACTTCAGATTTGCAAAGACATGGCAGATCTCAAAATTGCGGAATCAATAGAAATTCGGAATCACAAACCAGTACTAAACATCATGTCATCCTCATGGACACTGATTAAGCCAGTACCATATTCAGAACTAAACTTTCGCTTGCTTTCTTCTGTATGACTTTTTTTGCGTGCACACACCCACCTGATCTCGCGGAAGTCGAATATTTTTCATTACCAAACTATTGTGATCATGTTAAATTAATGCGATGGCATAATCACTTTTAGGATTATTATTGTTGTTATATATGTATGTAAAGACACATGTGTGTATGTTACTGTATGTGCGGGACGTTACGGCGAGCGCAACCATTTTTTTTTGCGAGTGATGTTAAAGTTTTCGGCTGACTGACCGGTAGGAATATGTTAGTATATATGTTGTGCGTGCTTGTGGTGTAGATTTTTAGTGTTAGCTGCGGTGTGTGCAAGACGCTGTTGTTTGCGGAGTGTATACTAAATTATCGCGCGAGTTTCCTTGTTTCGTATATGTAATTGTTCTCTCTTGTTCATCATGCCATTATCCACTGAAGAAGGCTCATAGCCGAAAATATATTTTGGATTTTCTTTTGTTATTTGATATTAATATGAGCATGAGGTTACACTTCATTATACTTTGTATAATAATTATGCTCAGCATTACGTTTGAAACAATTAAAACTCACCAGTGTATGGTGTTCTTGAGGTCCCCCAGAAGAAGAGTAGTCTGCTGACAGTAATATTATGACAGACTGAAAAATGGGTTATCTTTGAATGTCTACAAGATGGTGTGGCGGGGGCACAACCCCCCTCCCCCCCCCCCCGTAGGGCCACAGCGAGCGAATGCGAGCAGAGCATTCTAAATGTGGGTCCCTGCGACCATAATTGCTGTAAAGGTTATGTCAGGTTTCATTATTTATCGTCTTTGGTGATGTCATTAGTCATAGCTTTGGTATTACGGTACACTTTTCTGTCTGTCATAATAATGCTCTCTTCTATAAGGGACCTCAATAACACCATTAACTGAGGAGGTGAATTACTGCACTATTACCAGAGAAATGTAGGTAGGTACTTACATATTTGTTTTGTAGAAAGAAATCCAAGTTCTCTTCTATTGCACATTCTCCTACGCCAATGTTATGTGAGCGATGAGTTGCAACTAATTTCCAATGATTTTCATTGAATTTCCAATGACAATGAAAGCGATGATTTACGTGCTTGACCTACTCATTACAAAATCAACAACACATTACTTATAAGCCTCTACAAACACAATCACCAACACTCCACTGGGTTTACATTTCCTTTACATTTATGTTATAAGCCTTTAAATATTAATTTACTAAGAATTAGAAGTTCAAGTTCAATGTAGATGTGTAAACAATCGATCAAAACAATACCGTGTTTCGCTAGCGCCGGCGTTGCCGACAGAGGTATTTTGACCAATCTGACACAGCTATTTCTGCTGCTGAAACTTGTCTGTCAGCAGATTAGCGTTATATCGTAATCGTATCGTTATTAGTGTGTGACGTCATCAATATCAGCTGTTTGCGTCTATACAAAAATAACAGCCGGCGCCGTCAGTTTTTTTCGTTGGTGAAACCCGGCTCATGTCCGCAGTTTTTTTTAGCGGCGATTATTTTTTTTCTGCGTGCGGTGATTATTTTTTGGTAAAACTGGCCTCAGGTCAGTAAATTGGAGGACACCCTGAGTGCACTTGATACCTGGTTTCACTCTCATGGTCTCAAAGTAAATACAAGCAAGACCGAATTAATAGCGTTCGGATCCCGCCAAAATTGTCGCGACCTTCACCCTGTTGCTGTTCAGTTTCGCGAAGACATAGAACAAGAGAGCCATACGTCAAAACTTTTGGTGTTCTGTCTGATAAGCACTTCACATGGGACTCAAACGTGTCTTCCCTGGTAAACAAATGTAGTGGTATTATCATTAGACTATTGCACGTGCGGCACAGCATCCCCGCGAGCTGTTGCCACTCCTAGTAAATGCCTTGGTCGTTTCACACGTTCGGTACTATTTAGCAGTATTTGGCAATGGCTCGCAGAGGAACATACAACGCCTTGACAAAATTCTAAATTTTGCCCTTCGAGTCATATCTGGCAAACGTAAATTTGATCACATCTCTGACGTGCGAGCTGAGCGTGGCTGGCCCACTGCCCAGCAGCTATACAGACAGCACTCCCCAAATCTACTACACAAAATTCGAAACACCGGGGAACCTCAGGCTCTTGCTTCCCAGCTTCATATCAATTCTGATCTCCGCTCCCGCTCTGCGCGACAGAACTCTGACCTGGCCCTTCCACGCGTGAGGACAGAGGCTGGCAAGCGCCGCTTTCTATATCATGTTGCGCAAAATTAAAATGAGCTGCCTTTAGCGACACGTCACTCAGCCATGCCCGCATTCAAAAGAGAGATACAGAACATGCCTCAACCAGAGTAGCCTGATGTATATGATGTAATGTGATGTAATGATGTATATGATGTAATGTGAGAGCATTGCAGTGTAAGTGATGTAATGTGTATGTGAGAGTATTGAAGTATGTGCTGTATGGGAGTATGTGCTGTAGTGAAACTGTCTTCATTTTATATTAGGATAAGTGTATCATTCGTGTTGTCCATGCTTTTATGTGGCCCCGGAATAGCCCATTTCGGCGTGGATGGGGTCCAACGTCAAATACAAATACAAATACAGACTGCATCTGCTTGGCACCTCACTTCAGCATGTCCGAACCTACCACACTTGTGACAAATCAGATGGTTTAGGATGTGCTTCCTCACCTGATAGGTTACATAATCAAACACGAGTCGGTTTGGACGAATAGGTCTGTTGATAGTCAGCTGGATAGTTGGGGCGTTCTCTTTACGTCCGTTTGCCACCCTGGTGAAGTGCCTGGCTGCCACCACCCCAAAATCCTCAAACCATCTCAACACCTCATCCTCGGAGAGTTCGATCAAGTCAAAGGCATGGATTGCGTCTTTGCTTGTGTTTAACCTACCGTCGTTCTCTACTGCACAATCCTCACAGCCACTTTCCAACAGAGAAGATCAGCTGAGCTTTGAGAAGCTGATCTGTCTGTTTGTCATTTGTCGTTTTGACGAGCAGGTTGCCATCACTCTGGAAGTTAGCCTTGGCCACCTTCTCCTGATCTCCCAGTATGCCCCTTACACATTGCTGGAGCCAGGGCCATCCACGTCCCTTTAATTAACGGTTTGCCAGATTTCAATTTGATGATCAGATATGCTCCTCTGTCATCCCTATCGCCCCAAAAGATATCAATTCTCTCCTCTGCTCTGACCCGTTTAACGGCCCGGCTCGGCCCCATCCTTCAGATGCTCCTCATATATCCACTTGACGCACAAGTCTACCAGACCAAAGGAGAGAAGACTCACCGAATTCCACTGCCACACCCCTAGATCAACCAAACCTACTTCTTGCGCGTACAGTGCAAATTATAATTAACTTAACCCATTATAACTTAGCTGAAAACAAGAGAAAACAAAATCTTCGCTTCCACTCTTGAAGTTTCAAACTCTCTTCTTCAGAGCACTCGTGGACACGTCCCCTCTCTGGCGCCAGAATGGTGCGCCAGAATGTTGTTTCGAAGTGCCCATTCCACAACGTTGAACAGATTGATACAAAAGCGTCGTCATGTGTCGCTTTCCAACAGTGGAGAGAAAATACCGATCATTAACTTTCCTAAACTTCCAACTTTGAATAAGGGAATAATTTTATTGAATTCTTAAATTTAGATCACATCATTTTAACCCTCGCCCTACGTCAGGGGGGCCTGACAGGCCCCCCTGACGTTTTTCTTGAATAACTTTTTACACATACGGTGTATCTTGCTGAAATTTTCGGTAGCTGAGCTTAAAGCCATTATACGTAGGCTATTTTTTTTAAATTGGTTGAGAAATTCAGGAAATAATGACGTTTTGATGACGTCATGTTGGTAAAAAATAGAAATATTTGAAAAATCGTAGAAAATAGAGTTTTAAAGTAAATTGCAAACACAATTACCAAAAGACACAAAATAGCATTCTCTCTAAAATGGCAATCTCAGATTTGCATTTTTTGGGGGTTTTTGACCCCTAAAATTGTTAAAAACTGATTAAAGAAAAAATCCCCCCCCAATTTGTTTTTCTTCAAAGATATTTTAAAAAAAACGGAATATATGTGAGAGAACTGAGTATGGACAATACTCATATCAAATTTCAAAGCAATATCATCATTTCTGACTGAGTAATGGCTCTCTAAGTGTAAGAAACTGATGACGTCATTTAACAAAATAACGTTTTTGACCTTTTTTTTACAAGATACGAACAAATAATTACCTTTTCTGTATCTCTGAGCCAAAACTGCTCTATGAACATACCTTTTTATTTAAATTTATCAATTTCTAATTTTGAGGTTTTCTGAAGAGCAAAATCGCTGTTCTGGACGTGGTAAATCCGAGGTCATTCACTTGACCTGGAAGGTCATCTGTTGACCTGAAACCTAAAATAGAATACTGTTAGATTTCTCTAATGACAGGCAACATGCTGGTACTCACCGCATTGCTCTAAGTTGCTTGGTTTGGAAGTTAACAGGGGAGGTCTGTTAGGCCCTCCCCGTAGGGCGAAGGGGAAAAAAGCTCCCGTAGGGCGAGGGTTAATACCATAACGGCAGCCAAAGAAATTGTTGTTAACAAAATACAACGGTCATTATTTACCTTTAAGGTTTTTCCGCTCCTGTCCCCAAACGAGTACGGACATCAAACTTTTTGACTTTTCCTAAATATTTATTGGGCACATTTGTGAAAATATTCCAATTTTCAGCTCACCAGGGGCGGCAACAGGCATGTTTTTTTGGGGGCATATTTGGGTTTTCGGCGTGACTCGGCTTTCGAAGGAAATCAGTTCCCATTCTCTAACCGTTGTAGATACGAACCTACGACTTTCACACCTTCCGTTGCTGCCATTTGTAGACATGTTTAACTTTAAAAAGAAGAAAAAATTGGATTGCGCATGGGCGCCTTCATGGAGGCATTTTGGGTCACTGGTATTTCATCGAAATCTGAAAGATAACAATTTTGAACTCGGTGAATCTTCTTAGCTGTTCTTTGCACACATTGTTTTATTTTTTTAAATATTTTTGGGTTTCCTACAGGCGACTCCAGGAACGGATATTTGGGGGCAAGTGTATACACACATGGTGTTTAGTAACTCAAAACGTTATTTCGCGATAGACTATCTCGTGTAATATCATCTGCATGGATCACAATTGTATTTTGTGGCATAGGCGGTTTCAGGGGTGGGACGCAAGCTCATGGTTTAACCCTCGCACTACGGGAGCTTTTTCACCTTCGCCCTAGGGGGGGGGGTTCTAAAACGACCTCCCCCGTTAACTTCCAAACCAGGCTACATAGAGCAACACGATAAGAACCAACATGTTGCTTGTCATGTTTGGAATCTAACGGTATGCAATGTTGAGGTTTCGGGTCAACGAGTGATCTTCCAGGTCAAGTGAATGACCTCGATCGACCACATCCAGAACAGCGATTTTGCTCTGTCAGAAAACCTCAAAATGAGAAATTTATTAATGTAAATAAAAAGGCATGTTTCTAGACCAGTTTTGTCTCAGAAATACAGAAAAGGTAATTATATATTCGTATCTGGTTAAAAAGAGTCCAGAAAAGCGATTAAAATAATGACGTCATGAATTTCTGACACTTGGGAGCCATCACTCAGTCAAAAAAAAGATATTTGTTTGAAGTTTGGTTTAAGTATTGACCATACGCAGTTCTCTCACATATGTTCCGGTTTTTTAACATCCTTGAAAATTTTGATTTTGTGATTTCCCCCCAACAAAAAGTTTTTGCTCATTTTGGGAGTCAAAAAACCAAACTTTTGAAAATCCCAGATTGAATTTTTAAAGAAAATGAAATTTTATATCTTTTCTTATTTGTGTTTGCAATTTGCTTTACAACTCTGTTTTCTACGATTTTTCAAACATTTATCGTTTTTCCACCAGCATGACGTCATGAAAACATCATTATTTCCAACATTTCTCAACCAATTTCAATTAAGTTTCTACAGCATACGTATAATTGTTGTATACATAGTAGCCACAGGAAAATTTCAGAAAGATGCACCGCATGTTTAAAACGTTATGCAAGAAAACCTTCAGGGGGGTCGTTTTAGGACCCCCCTCCCGTAGGGCGAGGGTTAATGTTATGGACGCCTCCAGGGATGGAATTAGGGGGAGTTGTGGAACCACGACGTATGACTACATAGCAAAAATATCAACTTCAAAACGGGGCGACCTGATTTAGAAATGCCTTTGCAAAGGCTACATTTTCCATCTTATTTTGTATCTGCACAATGCTCATCACATCCATTCATCGTATACGTCAATGTATTAACGACAAACACATTAGCACAACAGACAAAGTGAACTTTATGCACGGAAGCAAAGCAAACGTAGCGGGCGTTGTACACATCGACGAAGCAGACACGGACGACGTTATACACATAAGCAAAGCAGCCAAGGCGTAGCAAAGAGCAGCACTTAGCAACATGAATCTGGATACAAACGTCAGTGTCTTCTTGCGTTGGCGAGGTACACTTCGCTAACATGCTCCCATCCCGCTCCAGCGAAGGGCGTCATAGGATGCACGGGACTGGGCAGGGCGGACGCTCCCCACGTGAGAGCGCAACCGACAGAGCAGTAGAAGCACGGCGTGCGGAAAAACAACACAGCTTGAGCGGCGAACTTTCCCATGACAATAGATGCAAGACCTTCTTCCGGTTTTGTAACAACACGGACGACAACACTGCGATAAAACACGCAACAAACAAACTCTGGAACAAACAAACAGCACGAGACGACAGTAAGCGGCAACATTGAAAGCAACAACAGCCATGCAACAATGCAAATACATGTATTTGTTGTTGCTGTTGCTGTACCACTACGTCTAGGGCGCAGCTAAAGGCACCGTCTCCATGTGACGGCCGTGACGATTTCGCACACGAGCCTCTGCCGAGCAGCACCGTGGCCTAAAGACAGAGCATGGTCGCCTGGCAAAGTGCCGAAGCACACTGTGTGCTGTCGGTACACGGAGTGTCGGAGGCGCCAACGCCCAGCTCGCACACCGTCGGCGGACCCCCCGCGCAGACGTTACTCACACACGCACCCGCGTCGGCACAAATTTCGCCGAGGGTTAAGAGCGCGGCCGTACACACGTTGGTCAGGCACCTCATAGACACGCACTCGGTGCCCGCATTGCAAGCGCTCCCGTCTGGCAGCAGCGCTGTGGCCGTCGTCGTCGTCGTCGTCATTGCAGTCGTCGTTAGCGGCGTTGTAGTCGGTGACGGCGTTGTAGTGGTTGGCGCCGTGGTCGTCGTGGAAGACTCGACGCAACGCATGTTGGTGCAGATCAACGACTGGCAGTCAGTGGCGGCGAGGCACATGCCACCGATAGACATCTTGGTGGCGGCGCACTTGCTCAGTACGCAGTTGCCGGAGGAACACTCGGAGGGGCTGGCGCAGGCAGCGCCGTTATTCTTCAGAATCGGAGTGCTGGCAGCGCAGCGGTTGTACACGCAGTTGTTGGACATGCACTGGGCGGCAACCAGGCAGGACTGGCCGTTGGTCAGCTTGATGACGCACTTGTTGCCGTTGGATGTGGACATGCAGAACTGCGTCATCATGTTGCATCCTTCGGTTGAGAGGAGAGTCTCGCACTGGTTGGCCACGCAGCGGCGGTTGCGGCATGTGTTTGACATGCACTCCACGTCGAGATGGCACTTGCCGTTGGTTCCTCGCTTCTCCATGCACATGTTGCCGTTGGGCGCAGGGCTGCAGAACTGCTTTGGCAGGCACCTTCCCGGCATGTACGCGTGCGGACACTGGTCCTGAACGCAGTTGCCGTTCTCGCAGACATTGGACATGCATTGTTTCCGCGACGAGCAGCTGGCGCCGTTATCCTTCTTGGCCACGCACATGTTGCCCTTCTCGCCCGGTGAGCAGTACTGCGTGGGCATGCAGTCAATGGACATATCAATCACGGGGCAGGCGTCAGACTTACATTTCTTATTGCGGCAAGTACCAGAGAGACACTGGACCGCATCCATGCATGTGTCATCCAGCTGGAGCTTGCGTTTGCAGATATTGCCGTAGGTGCCGGCGCCGCAATACTGATTCTCAGCACATCCTCTCATCGACAGCAGATCTGGACACTCGTCCCTCTTCGAGTGCAGCTGACAGCGGTTACCCTTCTTCGTGGCGACGCACTCCTGGCCACGGGGGCAGTAGGACGTCTCGCCGGCTTTGTTGCACTCATCCTTGACGCAGTAGTTGTCACGGCAGACCCCGCTGACGCACTGGAAGCCGGTGGTGCAGGCGAAGCCGTCTGGGTACTGTGGCACACAATGGGTCCTTCCAGTGCCGGACAGAGCGCAGACGTAGCCGGAAGAACAGCCTCTAGTGAAGAGCGGGAGTGGACAGGAGTGGACGGGAGTGGAGTGCTGCGGCTTCGCTATGTAGATGATGTTCGGCTTGGTGTTGCCATAGCTGCCGAGAGCGTTTCCGAGGCTAGAGATGGTCTGGCCAAGACTGGCAACGCCCGCGCCAGCCAGAGCCGCGGGACCGGCCAGCAGCTTCGTGAGGAAGAAGAGACGACCCTGTCGGTCAGTGCCCTCTACGTCCTTCTTAATCTTCGGATCTTCCTGTGTAGCACCCAGCCCACAAGCCACGAGACCCACCACGAGAACTATCGACAACTTCATGACTTGACCGTACAATAGACTTGTGTTCTCCGTATAACAGAAGACCACTGTACCACAAGCTGCTGACGCTGAGTGTGATCTGGTCGATGCGTCTCCGCCTTATATACGCCTTCCGCTTGCTGCCGGCAGCCATGAAGACCAGTTCATTTGCCCCGGGTCACCTGAATCGGGTCATGTAACTCACAGTTACCTGCCGCCAGACTGGCCTCCGACCCAACTCCCATCGGCTTTCACACAGCAGTTGTGTTCCCCCTGCGCGGCCCGGGAGGGGGAGGGCGGTGGGGCAAAGGCGGACATGGCATTACTGCAGCCGACGTAATCCACCACATGCCACCCCACCGACCTGGCGCAGTGCTAATCAGCTATGACCGGGGGCGGCGGCGGCTGTCATGTGCCGGCCGACTGTCAGTTGTTCGCCGGCCGTCGCCGAGGAAGGACGTCCCCGGCGGTGCTCCACCGCCGCCTCCTCCACTCAGCCGATACAGTCCAGAGAAAGAGCTGAACAGGTGAGGCGGCAGTGAAGATCGCCGAAAACATACTGACACGGTGTCTGGCGAGGAGCCTGTCGGGTCTATAGTCTCTTCGCGTATCTTCAACGGTCATTCACATATGTCTGAGTAAATAAGCACGAATTTATTGAAGTTTTACCACGAAAATTAAAGGCATCTGAGCAAGACATCGGAGACTGCAAATGCTACGTACGATTTGTGTACGATGTTTTGTAATCCTAAGTTCATTGAAACTAGGGCTTGTTAGCTCAGGCATCTTTAAATGGCAGTAGACGTTTTGGGGAACAGGGTCTAGTATACTGCGAAATGCAATTAGTAACTCAACAGTCTCTTGAATTATTTTCTTCCATTTTTGCATTGGCCTGGGAGTTTGGTAAGGAGCTGTATGGAAGTTAGGCGTCAGTAGTATGCAATGCAATTATTTATCGTCCATACTTTATAGTGAATCAGATGAATTGTTTTTTGCGGACGTTATTGTGACACTTGTAGGTAAATTACACTTTAGTGATTAATGTCAATTCATGTGTATATTTCAGCTTCGAATTATACTTTTGAAGTGCTTGGCCGGTTTGATATTCTGCTATATGAGACCACATAACATGGTGGACAAAAATGAATAATTCCGGCGAATTTTCCCAATTTACCCGGCCGATTTTGTTATACCTTTCTTCTCTTGTTCTGTCCATTGGGAACGACTTCTCACGTCTTGGGCTTCATCTTTAGCTTCAATAACGCCACTTGAAACGTTAAGGAATAAAGTTGCATTCGGGCTGAATCAATTTTGCCCTTCCCAATATTGGTGAGGGAGAGCTATCTATTTTTAGACAATAAATTGTGTAACTAATTTGTTGTCTTCATTTCCAACATTTTTTTAAAAACTTCTTGATAATTATGAGCGTAAAATAACGTCGGTATCTGCTGTGATGCACCATACAATGTCGAACACGACACAACAGCATCACAAACACAAACACAGCATCACAAACACAAACACAGCATCACAAACACAAACACAGCATCACAAACACAAACACAGCATCACAAACACAGCATTACAAACACAAACACAGCATCACAAACACAAACACAGCATCACAAACACATCATCACACACACAAACTCAGCATCACAAACACAAACACAGCATCACAAACACAAACACAGCATCACACACACAAACACAGCATCACAAACACAAACACAGCATCACAAACACGGAACGATTTGAGAAATACACAATTCAACATCATCACAAACACGGAACGATCTGATAAATACACAATTCAACAGCATCACAAACACGGAACGATCTGAGAAATACACAATTCAACAGCATCACAAACACGAAACGATCTGAGAAATACACAATTCAACAGCATCACAAACACGAACGATCGGAGAAATACACAATTTGTCTGTCCAAGAAATTCAACCTCTAAAACACAAACGGAATGTTTAATATACTTTAGCACACCTGTTACCACTAATATCAAGAATAAGCGTAGCTGTCATACTGATATCATGTAAATATAGACATTAATGTGTCTCATAATGCGGCTAAGTTTGACAACATTCACGTTAGCTAACAGCAGCCTGAATTATAACAGTATTCAGTTTCTTTCTGTACTTATTTTACCTAACAGCAGCCTGAATTACAACAGTATTCAGTTTCTCTCTGTACTTATTTTACCTAACAGCAGCCTGAATTACAACAGTATTCAGTTTCTCTCTGTACTTATTTTACCTAACAGCAGCCTGAATTACAACAGTATTCAGTTGTCTCTCTTGTACCTATTTTTCATTCACCTCTGCATATAATCAGAAACATTGCTGATTGGGATACTCGACTAAAGGTCGAATCACACTACGCGATTCTGAACGACGCGATTTGGGTCGCGCGACAGCCTGCGACAGTCGCGCGACAGCCATGCACAGTTTCGCGTACAGCTGTGCGCAGTGGCGCGAAAGCCGTTCGACAGTGGCGCTTAATACATATTCAACTGGTTAGATGTTGGTCTGGTTTGGTTATGTCTGCTGTCAGTTCGATTACCTTTTCCAGCTGTATTTATTTAACAGTTTGTGTTGCTTTTAGGTGGTCTGCTTATTGGAAGTTGCATTTTTTTTTTAATTCTCAGATCGCCGACGGGATGACCTATTGAGGGACAAAGTCAAAGCATTACAATAGATGCCAGTGGCGTACAGCCTAGGCAACGCGATGCGATGCAGTGCGACAGCTAGCAACGCGATGCGATGTCAGTGGCGACAGCTAGCAACGCGATGCGATGCCAGTGCGACAGCCTAGCAACGCGATGCGATTGCCAGTGCGACAGCTGAAATACCTATTTCCAGTCGAGTTAGCAAAACTTTTGTTATCCTTATCTAATAGCTTAACTATTCTGCTTAATACTATCGAGATGACTTTTCTGACGGTCGACGCTCCCTAGGGAATAATTATTTCCCCAAAAAATGTTATAATTCGGCTCATTCAACATATAGTGTCTTTCGGTTATCACGTGGCTTTCCGCGTCCTGTTACGAAAAGCAAATTCTACTTGCTTTCTAGCTCAGTTCTTACTGCTTTCATTCTACTGCTTGCGTCTGTCTCGTGCGTCTAGATGGATCGATGCTTCCTGTCACTTCTCAAGTAGATAATACTGTTATTAAAGGGAATAGTTCACCTTTAATTGGAGTTTGGAATGGAGATAGCAGATTTGGTAGAGCAGGTCTAAAAATGGTTGTTGGTGAAAGAAGTTACCTCCTACGTTAAGTAATTCGACACAGGACTAGTGGGCCCGGTTTCATAGTCCGCTGTTGCTTGGGCCACGATTAGGACAGTTGGTCGGCTCGCCGGCCGCGCCGCAGGCGGGGCCGGCGTCGGCGCGCCGGGAGGGCAGGTACAGCCTCTCGTAGTTGGTCGACGTCGTTTCAGGGGGGGGGGGAGTTGTGTTTCTGTGTGGTGGTATCACGTGACACGCCGTGTGCTGGTTAATCTGGGCCAACGCGTCTGAGATGTCGGCGTCCGCATAGCTGTCTAGTGCTGAGTGTGATGAGTGGCTCGCACTTATGATATCTCAGACACAGACACTATAGTGATGCTTGATGCGTAGCAGAGTGAGCTGCACGATCACAGGGGTTCAGCGTGTGGTCGTGTTAGCCCTTATACTCCTGAGATCCAAGCACAGCCCATCTCGTACGAGACTCCCATCTGGAAGACACATAGAGTCGAGCGCACACAATTCTTAACTTTCTCTTATATTCGCGACCGCACATCCTCCCACTCAGTTTGAGAATCCAAAAACCCAAACAGTCATATTCGTAGTTTTTTGAGCTCAACACTATTGAGGCGCGCCAGAAAGGAGATGTGATAACGCCTACCGACTCGGCGTACTTAGATCACTACTCTAATCTCTCATCATCTTTCACGCGTGTTAGTTATATCCTTATATGCTAAGACATACTCCTCTTCACCTACCTACGAGCCACTCAACACAACCGGAGTACACTACTCTTCTGAAGACTCGTCTCACTAGTGAAAGAGACTTCTACACTCGACACAGGTGCATTCGATATCACCTCGCGGCGGCCCGAAGGCGCGGGCTAGCGCCGATACCACTAGCGCAGATAGTCAAAGTGCTGATCGTGTCACACAGTACTCCCAGTGCAGATACGGACAGATACAGCCCCTACAGTACACTTGTTCTCTTATGATCGTGCTAGTCTACGAGTCATCAGCTAGTGTCGAAGTCGACTTGAGCAACAAGAGTACGCGCTTTTTACGATTCTCTAGAGAGTGGCGTACGTGACTATAGCACTATAGCGTGAACACCCTCCCCGGCTCTCCTCGCTCACACAGTATTCACTCGCTCGTCAGCGCTCACTGGCTACCTCTATCCTAGTAGAGCTTCAACTCACTTCGAGCTGTCTGTGGAGTTGTGATGATAACACTGGTCTGAGAGGTGCACCTTCTTACAGCGAGATACCACGCTACATTCACTCAAATCTGTGTGTCACGCAGAGTTACCCCACCTCAACTCTTGAGTGTTGATAGTGTCTCTAGCGTGAGAGTATAGAACGTCCTCTTGAGCTTATTTGCCGAGTCTATCCCCCTATAATCCATAATCTATGGTCACGTCTATCTCCAGTGGCGACGCATATACTGTATTCCTAGTAGAGTACGCCTATGATCGAGCTCTACTTTAGCACTTCTGTTTTCCCTGCTTGAAGTCTATCATCTCAGAGCAGCAAGTCATAGACACCTAGTACATCGCATTTGCATCACGGACTGTCATACACATCCAGCCAGTAAACACCCCTTGTTGCTTTGTCTTGTAGACATTGTCTCGAGAACGGTGGCGTACGATAGTGTAGGCGCTGGGATATGTTTATACATTCTCACACTCTTGTAGCTCGCATGACAGTACTATAAGTCGCTGAGTGGCGACAGAGCACAATCAGTGTGCAGAGACAATGCGACTGATTCCAGGTGAGGTACCGCTGATTCTTTCTACATTCTTATGTGCAGCGAAGTGAGCTGAGTGTTTACACATGAGCCTGCGCAGTGCAGCACGTGGGTGTGAGTGCGTGGAGTGGTGTGATTAGCAACTTGATGTCTCACGTGCACATACTGTGTGTGCTGGCTGTTGGTGCTCGTGGAGAGTGTGACTCGGCGATCTATTGTGCGCTTGTAGGAGAGGATCTTTTTGTGAGTATATAGCTCAGCCGTGGGAACAAATTGCGCTGTCTATTGCACACAATAGGACTTAGAGATAGCTTGCATGTGATAGTGGTAAACATTGCATCTCTGTGATAATCCATCTATGACTGTATCGTGGTGACACACCAGCATGATGTCGAGAGCTAATCAGGCTACTAAATCTACTTCTAGAGTGACGTGCGTATCTCTACGGGTAGAGCTCTTTCTGGGGGTAGCTTGTGTGCGGCATTAGACATAGTGGTGAAGTGGTGTGAAACATGGGGAAGCGGAGTTGTAGTCAACACATGTTCTGGTGTGAGGATCTAGAACTATCATGCAGTATGGGTGCATGGACACTCGAGGGAGCGCAACACGTCGATACTAGATCGAGATATGGATGGAGTTGGCTATTACATCGCGCGAGCCGAAGTGATGGTGTCTAGATACTGTGCGTAGACTCCAGAGTACATCTTCGAAGATTTCATCTTTAGTTGACAGGATACACACTACGTAAATATACGTGCTTGCGAGAGAACTAGTTCATCCTGTGTTACAGGATTACTCACACGCGATCAGACACACATGCAGAGTGAGAGTGATGGCCGTCTACGGGAGGACCGTCACAGATAAGTTGAGAGTGAGGGGCAGATTGGTTAAAGCACACACGAAATGCTTATGCAGACGGTGGGGGATCACCACTGACAGCGATGCTCAGATTACGTGATCACTGGAGAGTGTTATATTATATATGAGGTGACGTGGTTGGGAATACACATGTTGGACTCACACTCGTCATTTTAGGGTTAGAGATCTACACGTTGGGGTACATTGTGATCTAGGGATCATGTTACAGTCAAGGTGCATGAGCGCAATATTGAGCGCGACATAATGTAAGATGATAATCTCGTGACACAGATGGATAGGTGATGCACGGGTTTGTGGGAGTTCACATGTTACACACACATCACATGCATCGATATGGAGGAATGGCAAGGGAGGAGGTTGCACCATGGTATGACGTAGCCAGTAACAGGTTGTAGAGCACAAC